>CABFWO010007201.1:0-27234 GCA_902155825.1 Timema genevievae
GGGGGGGGGAGGGGGGGGGTTTGTATGTTGTAACATGTTGCAATGTTACACCAAAGATTCACAAAGTTTGGTAAACTATATAACAAGCTGCAAGATTTATTTAAAATTATTTTTCACCTTGTGATGGTGATGATGAAGATGATGAAAATTATAAATCTCAGGAAATGAAAATCATCATAATTTAAAACAATGATTTTTGAATTCACTCTGCTTTTGGAAACTAGCCAGTATTAAGAAGTATCCACATTTATTATATTTCAGAGTAATGATAATAATTATATAGTTAATATGGAATTTTATAATATTTATAAGGAAAAAGGTAGTTTAATTTGAAAATAGACATTTTTATATATTATTTATTTCTTTATAGACATGAGGGGATGTAACTATTTGAGGAAAGGTTGAATTTAGGAAATAAGTGTAAAAGTAGGGCTGTGCTTTATCCCGAGCTTTGGAAAAAAATTGGGGAAATGAGTTGCTCCTAAAACTCAGATGGAAAATATATTTCCTGGGATTTTTAGGGAAATTTTTTAAAAAAAAATTACGACCAAGAACCTACTGTTGAAGTCACGTTTGTATTTAATTCTCATTAAAAAAATTAATTATTTATTTGATTTAAATTAACCTTATCTTGTGCTAAGTAGATAGGCACTCTAAACATCAGCCACTTTTATTTTGTAACTACCTCACAAAACAACTGAACGCCATTAGGCCTAAATAACATAACTGCACTAGATATAATTAATATCCCTGAATAGATTTAAGGAAGGAAATCATATTTTTAGCACAAAATAATGATAAAAGTTACTTTTAAACATCAAATTATGTTAAAAAAAACACCTTGAAAACACTAATTTGCACAAAGACAAGTCTATCGTGTATATTATTTGGAATGGCATCCATTTGCTTTTATATATTTGGATAAGTTAATATTTTTGGAGTCCAACAGAGCCTTTTGTGAGAAATTTAGTAAGAAACACTGGATCATTTGAGAAATGTTTTCATTATTTTTATGGACAGACTGTGGCTTACTTTTATTTATCCAGATTAGTTTGAATATTTTGATGTTTTAATGTGTATGTATTTATTAAAATTCATGCCATGAATTTTTTATTTAAGATTTTTTTTTAGAATCTCTTTATATTTGGATCAAAAATGCTTGATTAAAAATACACAATATTATAATAGTTGCATTAGGTATAGTTTTTTAAAAATTAACATTACATCAAAAATCTTACTCAACACTTGATAGACAAATTTAAGGTCATTTTAGTTTTTATTTGGAAAACTTACAATTTAAACATAAATTAATATAAATATTTTGAGTGTGCATATTTTTTTCCTTTAAATTTTTTTGATACGATTACAGAATTTAAATTTATTGTTCATACCTATAACGGCAACCGAATCTGATTTTGGGTTTCTTAACTTTTTTCCCATTTCCCTTCCCGTTTTCGCGGGAAACCTTTCTAATTCCCGCCCTAAAATTTCCCAAAGTCAAAATGTCATTTTCACACACTACTATATAAGAGCTATAAATGGAAAATAAAATCATAAGTGGAGTAGAGAAACAATTAGTGATCGCAGAACCTTTGATAATCTTGTAGGTAAGTCGATCAGGGCCTCCTTAAAAAGGTTGTCGATCCCTGCTGTGCACGATACTTTGAACTCTTGCCTGTTGGTGCTAATAAAAAAGAAAGAAGAGTATCACATCATAAAAATTTGTTGTTAAAGGGTAATAGTTAAATCTAATCAAAAGTATTTTAATATTTTTTACGACATCCACCCCATATAGCCATTTTACTCATTCTACCCTTTTTGCATTATTCACACCTTTTTAACATTTTCACCTTCTTCTTAACCTAAAGAAATAACATTTTTACCCTTTTCCCCTTATTGCCATATTTACCCTTTCCACCCTGTTTATGCTTTTCATTCTGTTAAGCTTTTACCCTTTTTTCCTTATCCACCCCATTTGTGGCTTTTTAATATTCAGACCTTTTTGATTTCTTTTTCCTCTCTTAACCTTTATACCCTTTTTTGATTGATTTTTTGCCCTTCTTATCTCTTTTTGCCCTTTTTAGTATTGTTTTTATAGATACATTGTGTCTTTGGACATTTTGGTCCTATTACCATTTTTTTATTAGATTTACTTTATCATTTTTAACATCTTTACCATAAAGTATTAACCTTTTTACCCTTTTTTCTCTTATTGCCTTATTTATCCTTTATACCCTTTTTAACCTTTCCATTCCATTTATGCTTTTTACCCTGTTAACATTTTACCCTTTCTTTCACTTTTTACTCCTTTTGTGGCTTATTAATCTTTTTACTTTTATTATTTCATTTACCCCTTTAACCTTTATACCCTTTTAGTTTTTTATGCTTAACTTTTTACCATTTCTACCTATTACCCTTTTCATCCTTACACTCTTTTTACCCTTTCTACCCCGTTTTACACTTTTCACACCGTTAACCTTTTAACCTTTTTTTTTCTTTTGCGGCTTTTGAATCTTTTAATCTTTCTTTTATTTATTTTACTCCTTTTAGCCTTTATACCTTTTTTATTTGTTTAAGATTTACCTCTTGCTCTTTTTTAAACAATTTTGTTCTACCCTTTTTACCATATTTGCTTGATTGTGCCCTTTTTCCCCTTTTAGTTATTTTTAGACACTTTTGCAATCTTTGCCATTTTGGCCTTATTGCCCTTTCTAAAATTGACTTTAACCATTTTCACTATATTTGACTTTTTTTCCCCTTTTTACCTCATTTTACATTAATTACCCGGCCTAGTCCCAAAGAACTATTTAAGAGTAAAAAGTTTAAAAAGATGTAAAAAAGTTTTGAAGGGTGTAGGGCAGGGGTCAACAACAGGTCAACTGCAATCGACCAGTCAATCTCGCGGCAATTTTCAATCGATAGTGTAAGAAAATTACATTGTCACAAAAGGCAAGCTTACCTTGTATTATTCCAATATGGTACAACTTATAAGATAGGGCCATAATGTAATCAATCAAGGTAAGACTGCTACATTTCAGGGTAAACGGAGTGTACATTTTATTAATTTTATGTATTTTCCATAGAGGTCAGGGACATAAGTATTGGAGGAAATATTGAATTTAAGGGATAAATACAAGATTTATAGAAAAAAGAAATTAAAAGGAAAGTGGAGAAACGAATGGTGATCGACAAAGGGAGACCTTTAATAAATGTATAAGTCGATCAAGGCCCAAAAAGGTTGTTGCCCCATGGTATAGGGTATAAAGGTTCACAGGTAAAAAAATGTATTAATACATAAAAGCTATTTACTAGAAATAAATCACAGCATTTAACAATAATTATTAATATATCATGGCAACATGAGAAGAAGAGTTTGTTGTAGATACAAAAAAGAAATCTTGTTTACTCTCCATGGCAATCAAACTTCCATGGCCAACAAACTACATTGCACATTTTATTAAATGTAATAGTAAAGCGTTAATATTTCTTCATTATTTGGGTTTTTGACTAATTAAAAAATTCTTATCAGAATTTCAAAATCCTGGCTATGAGGTGTATATATTTGTGCACAGGAGCTACTAATATTTAAATTTCAGACCTTTATGTGAGGTAGATATCATGCACCGCTCATGACAGACACACAAACTCTTCATTTTTTAATATAGATGATATTGAAACACTTGTTACAGTTCTGATTGCACTACACAGCTGGCTTAAACAGCAGCACGGCTATTTCATCTTCTCCTCAGCTGCAGCGATTATCATTTTCCGAGCTGAACTCGCCCTGTTCTTAGGGCTAATACTTATCCTTGAGCTTGTACAGAGTCGTCTACATCCCGTGCGGTAGGTAGGTTGGTTTACCATGGGTACACCTTATATCCATACAATGTTTGTTTTGGTTAGTGGTGCTAAAGCACTAAACTATTTTATTACAAGGTTAATGAGTTCACTTGTTAAGTGGACAGACAACATTTCTTTTAGAAAACTCAAATTGAAGATAGGCTGCCATCTACAAAATAAATGTACATTAGAGTTTCATATAATTGAAGTTGAACGGAAAACTCAAATTACACGCAATAGCGTCAAAAAACAAAAATACTCACATGTTTTTAAATGTAAATTAAAACTAATATATATTTTTTAATTAAATAATTCAAATGTGATTACATAAATATAAACATATGTACGTTTTATTAGAATTTGAAAATACAATCTGTATTTTATGTTGTTTTTTTACTCATGATTATTGTTTTACTGTATAACCATGCATCATCTTAAGTGAAAGAATGTGGAACTTTCAACTATCGAGACAACTGTATTTACCTCTCAGAGCAGGGAAAGATCAGTGTACAAATCACTAATTTGTCTTATACCATTTATTTAACTTGTATTTGGCATAAAATATTGATAAATGCTGTTTATTATTTTTAAAATGGTGTGTCACTTTGATAAGATACCTGATAGGCACATTAAAACCTATTTTAAACTAATTTTAGGCTTTTGCTATAAATAAATAGGCCTATAGTTTTTACTGTTCTTAAAATTGTTATAGTGGGCATATAAGTAGTTACCTACAGCTTTGCAATTGATTTTACCTTTAAACTCTTACTACAGCGCTAATTTGCTTGACTAACCCAGGTGGTTGGGAATTAAATCATAGTTTGGTGTACTGGTAGTGATGGATTTATTTTACATTTTCTTATCGATGCATTGCTAGTGCATTTCGTCCTTAATTAGCCTCACTCACTTTTACCCCCTTTTGCTATTCTTTCTTTTTCATATGATCTCAACATTTAGATCTTTTAATAATATTTGATAAATTTAATTGGGGAATTTGCTTTCATACAAAGGATCCACGGTTAGAGTAGTGGTAACTGACCTCTAGTAGAAGGTTCTTATTGCAAACATTGAAAATCACTGATGTTAACCAATGTGGAAATAGTTATTATTTTCACATTAACATTATATTATTAATCGTAAGTGTTAATAAATGCTTATAATATTTACATAAGGATTACTTTATGAGTGGCTTTTTTGTAACTAATTAAAATAATACGAAAATATGAATAAAACCATCATGTCTTTTTTCCCGCAGCTGTGACAACCAGAGATAGTGTAGGTGATCCATAGATGCCACTCCCACACAAAAAAAAAAAAGATACAGACAAACAGTTATTTCAATAAGTTCTTGTTTCATTAACACTAAAAATACTTTTAAAAAAATAATTGTTTGTTGAGAAAGTTTTGACTGCCAAAAATGACAACAACTCAACATATTACATCATGCAGATCATATAGTTTGGTGAATGTATACATGAGAATATATTCGGTAACTTTTGCTAGCTGTCGGTTACCACTACTCCTATGACAAATGGACTGTATTAGAAGAATAATCAATGTTGGTGGTTATAATTGCAGGTTAATAAAGCTTGCTGTACCAGCTGGCCTGCTGTTCCTAGCGCTCACTGTCGCTATCGACTCTGTGTTCTGGGGCAAACTGCTCTGGCCAGAAGGAGAAGTTTTGTTCTTCAACACTGTCCTAAACAAGAGCCATCAATGGGGTGTATCCTTATTGTGTTCTATAATGTGATGACAAGCCAAGCATGTCCAACACTAGCATTCTTCACTTAGGAAGTTAAATACACCCAGCGCAGTTCGATACACTGCGGGTTCGGATATAATGCGGGGACAAGTGTGTTTCCCCCCATTCCTACACCCTCCCCCAAAAGTTATTACTGTATTAGGAAAATTCATACTTGTAGAAATACATAAAATAGAGTATTCTGCTTTACCATTTATCACTAGGCTAACCCGCCTCGGTTGCATAGTTAGCTAACGCGCTAGTTTCGTGTTGAGTTAGACTGTAGAGAACGGGGAGATCAAGTTTTGAATCTCGGTCTGGTTAACTGGGGGTGATTTTTCCTAAATGGTTTTCCACTCTCCCTCCACACAAATATGGGTTCACTTCCTCTAAATTCAACTTTCTCAATCCCTAATCCATGAGCGTAATCAGTACTTTTAAGCGTATAATCTGAACGGGTGATAAGACGTGGTGCTAAATAAATAATAAGAAAAAAATCCCTAGGCTGGCATATCTGATCACCAGGAAACAATACCCTAATAATCATACTGTCTTCTAGGGCTGTGCAGGATCCTGAACATCTGGAAATAATTCGAGAAATTGGTTGTTCCCAGGATTTTCTGGTAAAAAATATTAAAATGTTAAAATTAAGGACCATCTATCAATATCATGTTTATATTTAATTCCCAATAGAAATATTATTAATTTATTAAATTTAAATTAACCTTAACTTCCATTAAGTAGATCGCTACCTGAAACATCAGTCACTTTAAAATAAAAATAACAACCTTTTAACACAACTTAGCACCATTAAATAACATAACCACACTAAATATAATTGAGGAATATATCCATCCCTGAATAGATTTAAGCCAGGAAAACATATTTTTAGCACAAAATATTGATGAAAATCAAATTATGCACTAAATACACTCTTACCACACTGTTTTTCATAAAGGCAAGCCTATTTCATAAATGTTTTAATTTGGAATGTCATCAATTTGCTTTCTTTATCATAGATAATATTAGTTGAATAAACCAATATTTTTGGAGTCCAACATTGCTTTTTGTGAGAACTTTAGTAACTAAAACGAAAGAGGTAACCAGGTACACTGGTTCAGTTAAAAAATGTCTTTGTTATTTTTATTGATAAGCTGTAGCTCACTTTTAATTATTCATATTAGTTTGAATATTTTTATGTTCTAATTTGAAAGTTTTTTTTAAAAATTCATGCTATGAGTTTTTTTATTCAAAAACTTTTTTAGTCAATCTTAAAATCTAATTTTAGAATTTATTTATATTTATAGCAAAAATGTGTGTTTAATAATACACAATTATAATAGTTGCTTAGGCCTAGGTTTTTTATTCATATTACATATTGGACAAAATATTATTTAGAAAAAATACAGATTAAAAATAAATTAATATAAAACTTTTGAGTGCATATTTTTTTCCCTTTAAATTTTTTTTTACGAGATTACTGATTTTAAATTTATTGTTCATATCTTTAACTGCAATCAAATCATAGTTTTTGTCCCTTTTTCTGAATCTATTCAAAACTATTTTTGACATCTGCCACTACACTTAACTTAATTGAAACTATCAGAATTTTTTTTAATGGAATGAATGGGAAGACTAAGTTTAGACTAAAATCAGAAGACTGACAAATATATATAAGCCAAATGTGGAAAATTATTTTTAATTTTCTTTTCTTTTTTCACATGCCTACCTCGATTTTCTTATAGTACTTAAAGGATACTAATATAAGTTAACATTAACACACCTGCTTCAGTGTCCCCATAGTCTAAGGTGTCACTCTAGTGTTAGACTAGACTGCTGATGGATGACAGGTTGATCAGAGTTCGAATCTTGGTCAGGTGTAATGAGGGGGGTTTTCCAAAATAGTTTTCTACTCTTCCTCCACACAAATGCAGGTACACTTCCTCTAAATTCAACCCTTCTCATCCCTAACTTATTAGCCTAGCTAGTACATGTGTATAACCTGAAAAGATAGTAAGATGCAATACTAAAAAAATTAACAAATTAATTTGACTACCATACCTTATTTTACTACTATCCACAAGGATGGAAGATGGGCTATTTGTAAGGCTCATCAAGTCTCGTTTGCTGATGACAGGGAGGTTGAGGTTTGAACCCTGGCTTTGTGTATCAAGTGTGGGCTTATCCCTAAATGGTTTCTCCTCATAGGGGTATGCAAAGTCCATTTTTTCAGTTCACTGGAAATTATAATTGAATAGGAGAAATATTATTATTGTAATCAAATGTGTATGGCCTGAACACGCAGTAAGACACGGAAAAGTATTTGATTAAATCTCACCTGCATTGGTGGGTACATCAACAAACTGGTTTGCTGGTGATACATATGTGGTTTAATTTACCTAATGGTATTCCACTCTCCCTTCATGTAAACATGGGTAGGTTTCTTCTAAATTCTCTCTTTTTCTAGTCTGTACGGGTAGTAAGTTACAGCATAAGAAACACTGGAGAGCTTTTCACAGAACTCATGTGTATGACGAGTTGTTTCTTTAACCATTCTCGCAGACATCGCCCTTCCTCTGGTACTTCTACTCAGCCATACCTCGAGGAATGGCATGCTCAGTGTTTCTTGTGCCCATTGGAGCGTATTTGGACACTCGAGTCAGAAAGTTGCTGATACCTGCAATAGGATTTGTAGTGTTGTTCTCGTTTCTACCACACAAGGAGCTGCGTTTCATCATCTACGTGTTCCCTCTACTGAATATAGCTGCCGCAAGCGCTTGCCACAGAATGTGAGTTTAGATTCTATTGCAATTTATTTTTAAGTGAAAAAAATCAGCTTTACTTAGCCTACCTTAAGTTAACTTGTAGAAAATGAAACAGAAATACGTTTTTAACTAGATCAACTCATACAGTAGGTAATATGTTTACTAAGCTGACTGTGCTTGGCTCCTTAGAGCTCTACTTTATTATTTATGTTTTAAGGAAGCTGAGTGTTTTTTTTATTCTCTTCCAGCCAATTTTATGTTGGTAAAACTTGTGTAGCTATTATTTTATTAATAATAATCAATTTTGAAAACATATCGCAGGAGAAAAATTATATTGTTTAATAATCAATGGATAAAATGGATACATAATTAATATCTACATAAAATGAATCGGTGCCTAATGGCTTGTAAATATATAAGACACTGTAGAAGCACTGTACATTAATGTAAAGTGATAGTAAAGGAAGCCAACCTAAAAGGATAGTTAGGTTAGGCCTGGATAGAAAAACACACTTCTCTCTTCATTTCTTCTTCTAATCTTCTCTCTTCATTTCTTCTTCTAATCTAACTTTCCTTTCAGGTTGGCTTCCTTCACTATCGGTGACCTGGTGGTCTAGGGGTCAAGGTGTCAGACTTCTGTGCTGAGGGTCCGGGGTTCAATCCTCGGTCCTGGCACAGATTTATCTGATTGCCAAACCCTTCCTTCACCTCTGACAAGACGTGTATTAATCACAACTTGTAAATGTGTGGAATGCCAGTCCTCCACCGTGGTTCGGATCCCACGTTAAACTGTAGGTCCTCCATTTCATCTCACAATCACCCTACCATTACACATTAGCGTAAGTGCGTACAACCTGAACGGGTAGTAAGACGCGGTGCTAATAATAATAATAATAATAATCCTTCACTATCAATTACTTTATATTACTGTACAGTGTTTCTACACTGTCTTATAATATCTACATTAGTGAGCACAAGGGAATCGGCATTAATCTTGTCTGGCTTGGTTCACCATTGATGAGGAGATTGTAATTAGGCCACTCACCCGCCATGCAAAAGTGGGTACATTTACTTTATATTTTACCTTTCTCATTCCTACCTCACTAATGTAATTTAATGTAATTTATTGATCTTACAGTTTTGAGAATCGTAGCAAATCATCACTGCACAGTATGTTGGCACTTGGTGTATGCTGCCATCTGGTGCTGAACTCTACATTCTCAGTGTTCCTGCTCTGTATCGCTGGAACAAACTACCCTGGAGGGGCAGCCATCGCACGCCTCCATCGCTTGGCGAAAGATGAACCTTATGTCAATGTTCACATCGCTGTGCTTGCGGCACAGACAGGGGTTTCCAGATTCACACAGATCAATCAACACTGGAGGTAGCATTCATTTTATTTATCTCAAGAGTGGTAGAGAAAGGTCTGTGGTAAGCACACCAGACTCTGGGCTCCAAGGTTGTATTCTCCAGGTGTATAGTAGAGGAGTTACTTAAAACTAGACCTTATTATGTTATTTTAAATTATATACATAGTTTGTAAGTTGGTGGTAGCCATTAGCGGGGCTATATCTTACAGATTGATATTAATAATGTTTAAAGATACCCTTCGTTTACCCTTAAAGGTAGAGAGCCTAGCTTGTATAGTTCTACAATCGCTTAGTTTATAAGATGTGGCCATTGTAGTTCACCAAAGTACGATTACTGCCGTTCAGGGTAAATGGAGTATACATCAACATAAATGAAGCCATTAATGCCATGAACACATAAATGCAATACTTCTTATAAGGGATAATAGGTAAAGATGTCACTGAGATACAAATAAAAATATATAAAACTTTTTCATTAAAAAAATATATTAAATTGACAATTGAAACTTAACAGAAAATTCATCATATTTGGGCCTTTACTTAAAATATGACTGTCGAAAAACTCTGGTTTAACTGAATCTGTGTATAGCTGGAGCAATCCAAGTGTAAGGACGTGCAAGAATTTGAAAATTTGAGTCAAAGTAGTCGAATTAAAAGTTTTACAAAACTTAATTTTGAAATATTTCATAACAAACAATCCTTCAAGCTTTCCTTTTGGCTGATTAAATAATTATTTCTTGTACAAACAGCTACATTAAATATATGGTAGTTAAAAATAGAGATGGGTCGAATCCACTATTTCTTGAATCTGAATCTACATTTTATTTTCGAATCTCGAATATTGAATCCGAATCCTAGCAAATTGTTAGAAATTTTAATGATTTACAAATAGACCTACATTACACAATATAGGCCTAAACTGTAAATTAAGATTTATTTCAATCAAAATTTGAGTGTCTTTTAGTTATTTGTAAAAGTGTTGATAGAATTAGTTAAGTTTCTAAAAACATGTTAAATAAACAAACAGATTAGGTCTAGTTACCTTTTGATCTATTTTTAAAAGTGTTGATAGAATTAGTTAAGTTTCTAAAAAAAATGTGAAATAATCAAACAGGTCTAGTTACCTTTTGATCAACTTTAATCATCATTGAAGGATTATAATTTATTTTAATAAGAAAGCAAAAATAAAAATACAAACAGATTTTTAAACAAAATATTAAAACAACATGCTTAACGATTAAACATACTTTGGAAATAGTGAACTCAATAATGCCTAAGTATGTATTGTTATTATTTTCTTATATATCTACTATCTATCTTAGCGTAGAAAACAAGAAATATATTTGGTTCATGTGAGATATCGATTTCTGAGAATACATTTTATTTAAAACATGAACATATTTTCTACTTTTGCAATATATTCATTCCTAATTTATTAGGCAGGACTACATTTGAATATTTTTACATTTACTTCAGGAACATATTTTTAAAAAAACTCTTAGTTAAAATCAATTTTAAAAAAATTATGAATTAGCAAGTCGTTATTTGATTATTAAAACTCGATAGCACTTTATAAGTGATTAGATTTCGATATACAATATGTAGGCCGGTAGGCATAAATAAACAGTCTTATCAGTGTCTTAACTGTTGACAGTATTTATTTTTCATGAAAACCAACAAAATATCTAACTTAAGGATCGTATGAAATAAATTGGGGTTCTTTGCATAGTTGTAGATAATTAAAACCAGTTGGGTAGTAAGAATCAACAGTCATGTTTTTTAATCATAGCTCTGGCGAATAAACATATACTGACTGACTTTATATCATGTATAATGTGTCATTATTTCTGTTAAAAAAAACTTAATTTGTTTTATTTATTTCGAGTTTATTTGTAATTCTAGTTTTGATTTTCAGTTTTTAAAGAGTTTTAATGTATTCATTAAGATATTTACAAGACTGCTCGTGAGGTAAAAGTTTCAGAATTCAGTGGATTCGAGTGGCCCATCTCTAGTTAAAAATGTGGTTTTGGTTGGTTATAGCCTTTTTTGAAAAAAAAATAAAAAATATATTTCTTCAAAAATAATGTTTGTATTTATAGTTAATTTATAAAGCTGTTAGAGAAATGTAATTTATTTAATACCCTTTTAAGTACAAATATTTGCCTATAATTCTCTTATCTCCTTTAACACTCAAATGTTTTCATTCTAACTTTATTTGAACTTGAATCAAAATGAAAAATGCCAAGTTACACATCTCTTTTCAAGTGTACAAATAGCCCAGGATAGCAGGGCAGGGCCTACACACCAGAAAAATGCTGACCTCAAAGTTCCAACAACAAAACACTTTACAATACTTTTTGGGTCACATTAGGCCCCTTCTACAGAAGAATGTGATGAATGTAATTTAACCGTAAACTTTGAGACATACATTTTCCTGCTAAGTGTGTAGGCCCCTAGGTCTTAACCTTCTCTCCTGATTATTAAACCAAACCATTAGTTGCCATTTTTTCAACGTTTTGTATTTAACAGATACTATATTATTACTTATTGAGGATGATTTATAAAGGGAGCACTTAATTGTTTCAGGTACAACAAAACAGAAAACCTGACAAGTGGGAGCGATGAAATGATGGCGTTCACTCATCTACTAGTTGAAGCAAAGAGTAAATATTCTTCTAATTTGAAACCCTATGCACAAACACATGACATTTTGGAAGTTATAGAAGGTTTTTCCCAGGTTGTCCTAAATTACAACAGTTTCCCACCAATTCGGATAAAAACCAAGCCAATGATCTTCATTCTAAAGAGAAGAATGTTTTCCGTGCATGTGGAGAAAACAATGGTAAAGACAGACATTGAAGATGTGGAGGATAAATCAAAGGTGAGAAATGTAGACAGTCAAGAAGATAATGTTGAGTTATCAAATGTTGAAATGGATTACAAAGAAGAAAATTCTATGGAAATGTTAGATAATGTAAAAGAAGCTAAAATCAAGATTGATGATGACTCAGCTAGCACAAAACCAAATTTGAGTCCTACAAAAGTTAAGCAAAACATCAGAAATATAATTAAGCTTTATAAAGAAGAAATTTCTTTGAAAGAATTTACCTCGGATGAAAATGCTGGCAAAATCTTAAAAACTAATGAAAAAGATTTTATCGAACCACTGTCTTCTGTTGCTAAACAATCAACTACAGAATCAATACTTATGAAAAAGAAAACGAGGGAAAATATCTTAAAACAACTTAATCAATTTAAAGACGTGCATGAGCTTAAAAGTGACATAGAACATACCCAGCAGTCATCAAATGAGCCATTATTGACTTTGGATGAACCAATTCAAACCTCTCTAGATGAAATTAATTTTAAAAAATACTCGAAAAAAATCCATTTGCAAACATCAAAAGTGAATTCAGAGTATGGTAAAATGAATGTTAACTCTGAAACAGGAGAAAAGGAAGTAAATAATGATGTAGAATCAGAGCTACCTTCTTCAAAACTCATCCAAAAGGACATAGATGTAAAAAGAAAATCAATAAAAGAAGATGATAACCTGGACACACAGGATTTCATAGTTGCAGACATCATTAGCATTAACAAAGATTTGTTAAAAGATATAAAACTTCAAATCAAAGATATCTTGAAAGAAGAGATAAAATATAAAAACAGAGATTTGTTGAAAGAAGAGGTAAAACTTAAAAACAAAGATTTGTTGAAAGGAGAAATAAAACCTAAAAACAAAGACGCATTGAAAAGAGAGATAAATTCTAAAAATAAAGATGCATTAAAAGAAGAGATAAAACATAAAAACAAAAATTTGATGAAAGAAGAGATACAACCTAAAAATAAAGATGAATTGAAAGAAGAGGTAAAACCTAAAAACAAAGGTGCATTGAAAGAAGAGATAAAACATAAAAACAAAGGTGTGTTGGAAGAAGAGATAAAACATAAAAACAAAGGTGTGTTGGAAGAAGAGATAACTAAAATGCCTATCAGAAATATATTGAAAAAGGTTGTGAATGAACCAATTTTTAGTACTTTCCATGAAACACCACAGTTAAAAAATGATGAACTATCTTTTGTTGGTTTTGATGAAAAAGAAGAAAAACTAGCAACAAGACCAATTCAAACAAGTGAAATAAAAGAGACGATTATAGATAATTTTGAAGAAAGCCACAGTTTTTCAAAACAAACACACACGATTAAACTAAAACCACAAACAGTTTCTAAGATTTCAAAATATATTGATTCTAATATAGAAAGAAAAGAATGTAGTTCTGAGCAAGAAACTAATGAAAACAACATAAAAAACATTGTTCCTGAAGCATCAACTAATGATAATCAAGTATTGAAAGAGGACTATAACAATAATGATTTCAGCTCAAATAAGCCAAATGAAATAGAAAATGTGCCCACTTCAAGGGTGAACATTGAGATCACAGGGAAAAATAAAGTATCTGAAACTCATGAAACTATTATCAAGCCTACAATGTTAAAAAACAATAATAGGAATGAAAAAGAGTTTACAAATACCTTAATCAAGGAATATTCAATACCAGAGACGAAACATGAAAGTAGTATGTTAATGAATGATGATAATGGAAGTACAAAAAATATTCATCTGTCTCACCTTGAAAAACTATCTCTTTCAGATCATACACATCAACAGATTAAAGAGGATATACCAATAAGGTTGAAAACAACTTATCAAAAAGATGAAGCACTAATTGATAATAAAGATGTAACAACACTAAATAGTAAACTAGTCCTCAATGAGGTTATGGATGATTCTAAAGAAAATGTTGAGGAGCTACGAAATGTATGATTGATAATTTCACAAAGTGGCATCATTGAAAATATTGTTTTCCTTTTGACTGTGCATAACAATAAACATAATCGAAGGTGATAAACATGTACTGTCTATCACTGAATGATAAAATTATCATTTGGTTCTTGTTACTTCAAAGACAAATAGATTGTTGTAAAGGTTGTGTATATATTGAAACATTGTTTTTTAAATTATTGTATAACATTATCGATTTAAAAGTTTGAATGTGTGACTTAAGGGTAAACTAGGTTCAAATTTACTACATAAAAATACCCAGATATTTTGAGAAAATGTGTCCTAAATAAACCTGATATGTATAGAAAATGTATCCTAAACAAAAATTCAAAGGCACTCAGTCAAAGGACAATCGTTTGAATCCCCTCACATGACACATTTTTCAAATACATATCAATACTTATCAAAATCTAACTGAATAAACTGACAGGTTTTCATAAAACTGATTTTTTTCATGCCCAAAAAATCTAATATAAAATAAAGCCAGTTGTTCAGTAACAAAGTTATGTTAAACTACAGCACAGGGTTATTATATAGTTCTCTTGAGATACCTTTTTAATCCAGAGAGAAAAAACCTACATTGACCTCTATTTAAACACAAACATTAAAATTGCAGGTTTGCAAGCTATAAAAATATATTTCAACATCTCTTGAAAATAAGCACCTATGCAGGAAATATGATTGAATCATTGAACTGTTTTAAGTTTTATGCAAACTTATCAACAAAACTGCCCTTCATGGTGAAATATTTTGTCATGTCATGAGATGAACTGTCAAATATTGCTGAAAGTGTTATTGCAAGCCTAAATCAATTTGATATGATTGTTTAGTACTAACACAGATCCATTGTGATTATTGAATGCTCTGCCTTTCTAGATTGTAATTTTTTTATGAAGATGCTTACATGCAAAAAGGAATGAAACTATTCTCTTTTACAAATGTGTATAAAATATAAAAATTCTCTAAATGAAAATGTCTTGGTCAATAAGTGTGGCGCATGTCATGTTTGTTTCACAGCAATCCTTGAATGACTAGGGCATAGGAACAGACAAACGGATTTGATAAAATATGATGGATATTTAAAAATGAGTGGCGAGGCTGCTACTCTTGTTTTCAATGAAGGGAATGTTTATAGCATACAAACATATTATTTTTCTGCCCACATTAGTAACATTTTACCAGAGGCCGGCTGGTAGGTGGTGACGCTTAGAGGGAGATGTTGGGTCTAGTTGTGGGGACGCACACCACGCTCCCCAGCACAGTAGATCTACTACAGTCATACAAACTAAACATATCCTAAATTACCTACCGTTTACAATAGCTTTACACTGTTCTTTACTCATGGCACTTGGCATGCATTTTTTTATATAATAACACTTTAAAATAAATTTCTAAACAGGGCCAACACTGCCGTGTGTTTAGATCCCTGTGGCACAACTCTGAGCTTCATAACATGACTGTCCGCTCTAGCATTTTATTGGTATAGGTGTCGCTGTTCATCCCCTCACTCTAGCGGTAAGGGGAAAAAATGGAACCCAAACAAAGTGTCGGCTTCAACCAGCACATCGTCTTCTTCACTACTAGCACTGCTGATGTCATCGCCTAAATTAATCACAATCATTTGTTTCAGATTTTCTATTAACGGTTACATAAATAAGTAGTTATCAACTGTCTGGACAAGTTTACATCTTGACGACCAATCCTCTCCAGTGATTAAATCGACCTTTTCCTTTACTTATCTAATGCATTCATATGTTTTGAAAGTGGCTGTACATAATCCTTCATAATTGCCTAAATCATATTGAATGGGTTTATACCTGTATGATATGAAAGTCTTGGTGCACTGTGACCATGTTCTGCTAACAGGGTGTCTCTTTTTATACATTTTAGTTCTGCTTTTGTGAAGTTTGATAGGTTGGTACAGTTCTGGTAGGAGCATTTTTTCATGAAATGGTACATTGTTTTGTACAAGCTAGTAAATCATGTTATATCATTTTTGTTGTTGTTGAAGTTAACATTAAGAATCACGATTTCTACTTTTATACTTTAAATTATGAGGAATAGTTAGCACACTTACCCTGGAATAGAAATTGTTTGGATAGAACACTAAAAAAACAACATTTTTAAGTACAAGCTTTCACTGTCACAGAGAGCTTCATCAGGTCAAGAGAGTAGACTAATGCTCTTGGTTGAACTGCAAGATTGATTGTCAACAGCTGACTGTTTTTCAGTTATGATATCACTGTATAGATGGCCGAACTTTGAATAAATAGATATATATATATATATATAGTTAGAAAAACTAAAAATTGTTTTATATACTGTATTATTATTGTTGTGACATTGAATGTAATAATAAGTGTGGTGGTAGGAAGGAGAAGAATTACCTAAGGTTGAGGTTAGGGGTTGTCTGGATTTGATGATATATTGATGGGCCAGTTCCCATATCCTTAGTTGTGAAGGGTTACTTATTTCTTTGTTCAGGGATTTAACCAACCTGGTTGTAGATCAGTGATTAAAGTCCAGATTGAGTTTCGGCATGTGATGCTACAGTTTTATCTTTATAGATTGATTCTTTGTTTTCAGATTTTAAAAGATTTCACGCTAGGTCCAAGCAAGGACATTAATATATGTGGACCTTGCTACAGGCGATCATGTTTGGCAAAATTATATCTTCTTTATTTTTATTCCCTTCTCCTTATTTGATAGTAGTTTAGTGGTTTATGACAACATGTTTCAGTGTTATTATTGTTGGGTCTAAACAATAAACATAAATCAATAATCGATTATTTTGATATTTCTATTTGTAAAACTTGAAGGTAATAATATTGCGATATCAAGTTTGACATTATGCATATTTATATTTGATTTACACAATTTGGATGAAAAATGTAGACAATTTTATGATAATTTTTTTTAATACATACTAATTCGACTCATATTTTCATAAATAATATTGCTTTCAGCATATAATACCATCACTTTTTGAGAAAAGTAACACCACTTTTCCCCTAAAAATAACCTCACCATTTGCATGTCTCTAGTTATCAATAACAAACATTGAGTTAGCAGGGAGGTTGGAGATTTAATTTTACATTTAACCATTCATCATAATTTATATACCTGTTTGTGTCATGGTTATCACCACTCTTCTGCTCATATTTAAAGGTTAACAGTGTGCCGTTGATAAACCTTGTTCATTCCCGCCATGGCCTTTGGATATCAAAGTATGTAAACCAGCTTTAGAATTATCAGACTATGCTGTTTTTTGTGTGAGAAGCATACCTGATGTATTGCTCTCAAATAGTTAAGTCTCTTTTCTCTAATGTCAAGTTTTTCTATAGTCACACATTTTCTTCCACCTAAAAGCCAACTCTTTTATTAACTTACCTAAGAGGCCATTTGCCACTTATGAATTCAATTTTCCCCCTCAAAACTGGCAATAAGGTTTTTACTGAGTCTTTTGCCATGTGTTATATGACATTCGTTTATAGTTCTTCTAACCACACTTTTGTCAAAGTCGTCTAGTTCTTTGGTTTTTTTCTCAGGCTTTTTTGTGGTGTTGAGAAAGGTTGTCCAGTATTCACATTTTTCATGAGATTATAAATATTGCAGATAAGCTCTTTTGCTTGCTATGAATGATTTTTCATTCCGCTTATTTTCTGTAAGTTTTAATTTCCTTCCATATTAGTTTTAAAAGTATAGGAAATATTATAAAACCAAAAAATGTACATCTTCATGCAGGCTACAGATGACACTGTATTTTTGGTCGTAGGGACCAAGTCCAGTATTTCTTTGTTCCCACTATCAGCTTTCACTCTGTCAACATTCTTCTTTCCCTTGGCATGAGATCGGATTGAAGATATTCCCATGTTTCTTATATCAAAGTTAGTTTTACACAAAGAACAACAGCCTTTACTTTTATCACAATCAACTTTTTGTAACCACAGCCAATCTTTAAACACTGCACTGTCCAACCAATCATCTTTAAAAGAGGTTTTTCCTCTGAGTTTACTCATTTCTTCTTAAACACAAAGGTCACAAGATAAACAAGTGGGATCTGCTGAATACTCACACCAGGCCAAGGTCAGGAATGGTAGTTTTTCTTTTGGGCGGATAGAGGGGGGAGGAGGAGGGGGTGATGAAGTGAAGAACACAACACATACTGTACTGGTTTCTTTCTCTAGTATGTACGGGGGAGGGAGGGCTTAGTGTAGACACTGAGAATAGAAAGGTCAGAAAGTGAGGCAAACATCCCCACTGCAAGGTCATCTAATTGTGTGGCAAACAAGATAGATCGGAGGGGGACAATCATCTTTAAAAGAGGTTTTTCCTCTGAGTTTACTCATTTCTTCTTAAACACAAAGGTCACAAGATAAACAAGTGGGATCTGCTGAATACTCACACCAGGCCAAGGTCAGGAATGGTAGTTTTTCTTTTGGGCGGATAGAGGGGGGAGGAGGAGGGGGTGATGAAGTGAAGAACACAACACATACTGTACTGGTTTCTTTCTCTAGTATGTACGGGGGAGGGAGGGCTTAGTGTAGACACTGAGAATAGAAAGGTCAGAAAGTGAGGCAAACATCCCCACTGCAAGGTCATCTAATTGTGTGGCAAACAAGATAGATCGGAGGGGGAGTAATCGAGGGATGGTCAAAATAGAACTATCAGTAGTCCAAATCATATCAGGGGTCTCAAAATGCTTAATCCAACATTTCACTCAATGTAAAAAGGCTCAATATTTTTCCAGTATCCGATTCAAAATTCCAGTATTGGTAGACATGTAAAAAAATATAAACCTTTAAAAGTCACTTGTTGAAATATATATTAAAAATAATCTAACATTAAACATGTAAACATGTAAACATGTAAACAATCAGCACTAGATGTTGATAGAGGAGAGGTCACTGAAAAGTGACTGACAACCTGTTTAGCCATTCGAAGTCACCACCTTCTGGCCGGCTTCTATATTATTAGTGTTATTTTAAAGGTATTGATCGTATCTATCAACAGTGGCAGCTGCCAATCACATGACTTGACATAAGACTACATGAAACTAGTAACTTATCTAACTTTTAGATAGCAAGATAGTATTTCGTTTTGAATTTTACTACTAATATCGTTTTGCCGATTGAAATAAAAAAAAAGTTTTGAATAATATTTGTCAAATATAATTTTATTTCATTATGTGAATGGAAACTACAATGTTTTAATTTATTCTTGCAATATAAAAACTTGTTTTTTTGTTTCTTTTTATGTTCAAAATGCTTTAATGTTAACCAAAGATACAAACCATTCTTAGAGCCAATGTTTCAATATCAGGTTAAAAAACTAGTTAACCTCTCAAGCATGACTTTTATCAGTTCCTGAAATTTTTCCTGGGGGTGACTTAATTTCTGTAGTGCATTAGTTCAAACCTATAAATGCATTACAAATTACTGATGACGTCACACACACCGCAGCACACTTCAGAATTGGGACCTCTGACAAGATGTGTACTAATCAAAATTTGTGAATGTGTGGAATACCAGGCCTCCACCGTGGTTCGGATTCCATGTTAAACTGTAGGTCCTTCATTTCATCTCACAATTACCCTACCATTACACATTAGAGTAGGTGCGTATAACCCGAATGGGTAGTAAGACGCAGTGATAATAATTAATAATAATAGTACAACTAGGCCTGGACCTTCATGAGATGCTTGAAAAAGGAATTAAAAATTCAAATAAAAGTTGTTTTTCTGCATAATGATGCAATATTTTTAGAAAATTATAATTATTGTTTATGTTTCAATTGATACGACTGGCTACCAAAATATACTTATTTATATGCCCAAAATAATCAAATCATCAAACTCCCATGTATTAATATTTGGACAATTTTTATTCATTCATTTGATAAATTTCCTTTAGCCAGGCTCTCACCTATTTATTGATCTTTCAAAACAATCTCCACTGATCCATAACAAATCAGTGGCATTAATTTTAGTCAGTCTGAAATGTTAAAACAATTCCATCTCATTAAATTCTTTGAAATAAATACTTTCTAGTCATAAATATATATTTTATACCTGTTAAAACATATCATAAATGCCTTCGTCATCTGAATCAAATAGTATTGTTAGACATTTGCTAGCACAACTAAATATAACAATACACACCGGAATGTTTTGTTCTTCAACTGACAAATTGGTGGCCATATAATATGTTATCTATTTATCTTGAGGTTAAAACTATACATCTTCTTAAGAGTTAGTAAAACCTGAAGTTAAGCGCAGGTTATGTTAGAACCAAACATTAAAACTTAATAAAATCCTTAAGCTTGGGTTATAAATTTAACCTTAACAAAAACTGACATTGAAACAGTGGGCCTAAATATAGTTTGTGTGTGTGTGTGTGATTCATGTATAATAAATAATTGTGAGCCTTAATTATACGTAATATAAAGATATTTAATTTTTTATATATTTTAAAATGATAATCAAGTTTGCTAAACTTAATTACTACTATAAAGAAATGTTATATTTCACTCAGAATAAAATATAATGTAGAATAAAGAATATGGTTTTCAGTAAAACATGATGACTACCATCCACCATTAAAACTAAAAATTAACTCTAGTCAATCTCAATATATTTTTAAATCAAATTCATTTAGACTATTTTGTGCTTTTGTATAGATGCATTAAGTTTATAGTTTCAACTTTGATATGATTATTTATTTGATACACTATTTTAATTTTTAAACATACATACTTGTCAACTTAATTTTTTACCGTCATTTAGCCTACTGATAATTATTCTCAAGCAGAATAACTGCAATAAACATCTGGATTCTGAATAGTATTTTAACCATAGCTATGGAGTCAGTATGCCAAGCCTTCAACGCCTCTATTTTTCCAATTTATAACTCCATCAAAAATGGCCAATGTATATTAATTAATAATAACAAATATACTGCAACAAAATACTCCAACACAGATTAATCTATGGGAAGCTTCTTTGGGATTATGAATTTATATTTGAATACATTTGTCAATCAAAATTACAAACATTGGTCTAATTGTATTATATTTGAAAGAAGGTAGAGGAAAAGTGGATAGAAACATATAAAAGTGAAAAGAGGTTTTCCTTATAGAGATACATTATATATTCGCCAATATCCTTTTCCTGTGTTTGTCCTTTATGTTATATCTTTTCATGTTCCTATCTATGTGTCCTCTCATTCTTTACAATTTTTACACTCCTCCCTGATGAGTTCTGATAGAATGAAACCTAGGTTGGGGTGATGATCGATTTTCTATAAGAGGCAACCATTACCTCCTTGTCCAATGGCAGCAATGTAAAGTAAATGTGTTATTCTTTTCATTGCAAAAGCCATATTGTGTTCATTCCTTTTATATGTTTCTATACACCTTTCCTATACCTTCTTCCAAATTTAATACAATTACCTCATAAAGTGAAAAGAGGTTTTCCTTATAAAGAAACATTGGGCTAAGAAATTTTAAAAAAAGTACAAAGTTCAAATGATATATTATCACATATTGTTTTAAAGTTTTTATATTGAAGCCAGAGTTGGTACATTTTACCGACTCCAACTCTTGACTTCATCCAAAATTGCTTACGACTCAAGACGCCAAAACCCTGGTTTTAACCTTGTTATTAGTTATAGCCTAAACAACTATGATATCCTTCTTATTAACCCTTTTGCTGCGTTAGTCAAATACATCCGATCTCAGCACTATTGCCATTGACTGAGGAAAACGACTTGACCCGACGTGTAAACTTTATCTACCTTTGCTGCGACAGTCGGAAATAGCCACAAGAGTGTTAGAACGCTGAATTTTTCATACTAGCACGCTTGTGCACCTATGACATATGGTGTTAGTTTTGAGAACTGTCAATTACCAGCTGCTAAGTCATAACAATAGTAGCGCTTGTTTACTTCCGTATGTCACTACTTGTAGTACAGGTGCAGTATTTATGTGGCAGAAAACATTGTTGAAGGATTTATTGGTGTGGTATTTGTGATATTACCTGGTTATTCTACTGTGTTAATAATATTTTTTACGATTGATGAATTTGTGCCATATGAAGTGTAATAAATAAAATATTTTATTAGTAAGGCAATTAGAAAATTAAATAATTCAGTGAGTTTTAAAATTTAATTTATTTCTTCTAATTGCTATTTTATTTTTGTTCTTTATCTAGTTCCTATTTTGAAACCATGCCTAGCACAGATATATGATCTTATAGACTACACTAAGGAAAGCACCAATGTAGCACAAAATTGTTCAAGTTGTGTTGATGTAACCTAATTTTCAAAAGTTTTCTTTTTATTACATAAGGTCTATATTAAGCCAATATTAGGCCTGTTGAATCCTCATTTAGCAATTGATTTGACACTATTGTGGGTTGCAAGTAAAATAAAGAATGGTTCTTATAGCAGAATAACATTGCATTTGGGTAAAATGTGACATAAGTAATATGTGACGTATAAAATTTTATTGAGATAAAATATATATTATGCAATTTATAGACATGGTGCTAAATTTCATATTTAAAATGCATTACTAGTTGAAAATCATATATTTGATCATAATCATGATCTTCATGCAAATTTTCAGATTTTGAATTTTTGACTTATAATTAGCATTTCTGAAGATAAGTAGTAAAAATTAAATATGCAGCAAAAGGGTTGAAGAAAAATCAGCAGCAAGTTGTTAGAAATCCATTTTATTGAATGTTAGAGGAATCACTGGTTCCAACACACTTTGTTTAGTTAAATATCTGAGCTAGAATTATTTTTATTTGTTTTATTAAAAATTGTCATAGCAAAGGAGATTTTATTTATCAAGGGGTTCTTCCTATTATGAGTGAAGGGCAAGCCAAAACTAAATTAGTGAAAGAAGGGTTTTCAAGACGAGATAATTTGGGGGCATGTTGTAATTCTTATATATATATATATTTTTTTAATATGCTCAACTTACTGGCTATTTATTTATATAAGTGAGAGGAATGAGGGTGGTGGTTTTGAAGAAAGTGCATCCAAATTTATCTTGTGTGGTGGTTTTGAAGAAAGTGCATCCAAATTTATCTTGTGTCTAAAAATCACCCCAAAAATATCCAAAATGGCTTTACTCCTCATAGAGCTGTTATGCATGGTCTCTGTGAGTACTGCATACAACTTCACTATCTAAGACACTTAGGGCCAGTTTCATAGTCAGACTTAGTACGCCTCAAGTGCGGCGCTATACTAAATACAAGACGTCACCTACCTGAAATTGAATGGAATAGGCCAGTTTCATATGCGAAACTGGCCCATTCCATTCTGGTCTAGTTAGGTGTCGTCCTGTGTTTAGTATCGACTCGCACTTGAGGCGTACTAAATCTGACTATGAAACTGGCCCTTTGTCTTGACTTAAAGAGTTCAGTAATCCTATAACCATTCAAAAGCTCTATGAACTTACAAAATGTATGTTTACCATATGTTTAAGCCTGTAAATATTTTGTTAATATTGTACAAAGACATATTTATTGCTCTGCTAAAATAAATATCAAGCATAATAGCAATTTTTTCTTTTCTTTTTAACTAAAGGATTTCTCTTAAGAGTAACAATGTTGTGTGATAATAAAATTGATCATATGCCGTTTTGTAATTTTATTGTGATATAGATATTTTGTACCATCCTACAATCCTACAAATTTGTGATCAATACTTTTGTATAGGGGTGTGAAACATTTCAAAATACTAAAAATGTTCATGTGAATTAAGATTTTAGAAGAATACTGCTGTCTCAAGGATAAACAGGACTGTGATGGTATGATCATGTAATGAGGATGTAAAAGGAATTCCAAGCAGGAATGGTGGAGATTAAGTATGAAGGCAAAAGACTGCAGGGGAAACTAAGAGAGAGATGGGAGGGAGAGTAAGAGGAAGACAAAAGGTGGAATATGGTGGAGTTTGACTATCTAATAACCTGGCTATAGGCTCAACACAGATTATAATTAGGATTTTACTTTATAAAGTTTCACCCAATAAAGCATCTACATCTAAAATATATATTTTTAATTTGTCATACATTACAACTTACTCTACTATGGAATTTGAAACTCAAAAAGTTCATTGCCACACTTACTAAAGTACATCACCTGTCCCTATCTTGAGCAAGTTCTTTTCAGTCCACCTCATTACACCCTATCTCGTTCGAATAAATTCTAATGTTATCCTCCCAACTGGGTCTTCCCAATGGGTTTGCAAGTCAGTACCCTGAACAAAGTTCTAAATTCTCCTGTTTGCACTGCATGTCTTGCCCATTGTAATCTGAGATACTTGATTATTCTGTCTTGTGAAGAGTGGAGGGTATGTAAACTATTATTATGTAGCCGCCTCCACTTCCCAGTAGCTTCATCCCTTGTTGTACCAAATATCTTCCTAAGCACCTTGTTTTTGAACACCATACATTTATTTTCATAACAAGACCACTTTTCACACCCATAGAGAGAAAAAAAGAAGGTAAAATTACCATTTTATATATTTTGAGTTTAATATTCCTTGAAAGCAAGCGAGATGTCAACAACTTACTGACACAGTAATTAGCATGCATTTCCTAATTTCCACTCTAATATTGTTAGAGAGTCAAAATAATTCCTAAATATTAAAACTCAATAACCCTGTCAAATGATATGTTGTTTGAAATAATCTAAACATATTTCCTTACTAGCCTCTTGTAAAATTCCCCCATTTCTTGAAACATCTTCCTTACTATTGCCAAACAAAGCTAAATCATCTGCATATCTTAATAGGAGCACTGAACCGTTTAAAGTCACTACTTTGCACATCCTTACCTTATTTTTACACTCCTTCACACACTTAGAAATAAACTTTTGCTTGATTTTTGGTGCAAATAGACAGGAACCTTTATCAAGAAATTGATAACAATCACAAATTTAAGTTTCACAGTTTGTTTTATTACCTAAAGATTAATTGAACAGCAGTTTCAATATTACATTTAGACAAAACCAAATCTGTGGTTTGCGTTACAGACTTATACTCAATGAGTTGATGCTACATATTTACAATTAAACTGATATATGGCAAAAGTTATTTTTTGGGAACGGCCATCTCGTAGATAGTGTGCAGAACTAAACCTAGTCCAATAACACTTAATCCCATAGTTGCCTGGTAAAGAAACTTGTCTAATATGCCACCTTTGAGATACACAGGAACACCATCATCTTGCTGAGAAATAGATAAAAAGAAACAAAATAAATGAATATGAATTTATGGGGGACATCAGAGAATCAACAAACACAACTTGCTGATAATAATAGTGTCTTCATGGTATCTTCATTTTGAACAATATAATTCCTGACTTTTTCCCTAATTTCCTCTGATCATTTCCTAACACCCCCCTACCCCTCCTAATGTTTGTCAATCTTTTTTATGAATAATAATAAGTTTTAAAATTTAAATAAACAGTTTTTTATTTGTATTAACATAGTCTATTGGAATTAGAAAAATTATAAAATATATTACACAGCTACAAACAAAAAAATACAGTTTGAATCACATTGTAATTTACTGATTTAATGATTATTATATTTCATATTTTGAGTAAAACATTTTCCCATATATTTTTTGTAAGTTACCAAAATTCCCGGTTTCAGTTTTTCCTGGATGGTAGACACCTTGAATAAAACCAGGTAAGCCATTTTTTTTTAGCCCCCGTCTTACTACCCATTCGGGTTATAAGCTTAAGTACAAATTACACTAATGGGTTAGGAATTGGGAAGGTTGAATTTTGAGGAAGTGAACCCACATTTGCATGGAGGGAGAGTGGAAAACAATTTAGTAAAACCCACCCCCAGTTCACCCGACCAATATTTGAACCTTGATCTCCCCGTCCTCAGCAGTCTAGCTCAACACAAAACTATAGTGTTAGCTAACTATGCCACCAAGGCGGGTGTAAGCCATGATAAGGAACCTAAAAAGCCTTTAAAATATCTAATACTGAATACAAACTGCTATGAAATATAATCGTAAGGAGCCAGGTACAAGTAGACCGAGCCGGTAATGCCAATATACTTGGAAGGGATATGATTTTTGGCCCAAAGATAAGTGTGTTTAATGAAGAGAGTAGGCATAAGACAGTTATATTTGTAACAAGCCAACATCTTACCTGGAACTTCTCCTGCTTTCTCTTAATTCTTCCAAGTTTGGCTTTGTACCATTGGTCATCATCTTTGTTGGCCTGGGAGGTGATGACCTTAGAAGTGGTCAGTTTCCTTGAATATGATTGAGCTAACTGGATAGATCTCTAAAACAAAGATTGTCAGACATGGATTTAACATAATAAAGTGTTGGTTAGCCTTAATCGGCAGTGAACCCAGAGTTTAAAAAAAATAAAAAGCCCACTCAACCCGGGTGGATTATAATGGGTTTTTTTTTGTTTAATTTAATTTCCAATATATGCTAAATGATTTAACCAACCAAGCAAATAGCCTCATTGCTCTAAGGTTGTAAAATTAAAATTTAAAAAAAACCTTTACTTGAAATATATTTTTATAAAACCAATAGGTAGCTGTCCATAAATTACGTAAGGCTTTTTTTCATTATTTTCGACCCCTCTACCCCCAAAATCCCCTTATGTAAGGGATCATAAGATTTTTTGTTC
>CABFWO010007202.1:210-27210 GCA_902155825.1 Timema genevievae
ATACAGGTTGCTATAACAACAACAGGTGACGTCACAACAGGATACCTGCTACGAGGATGTCAGACAAGCACGTACATGTTCAAGGATACAGGTGACGTCACAACAGGATACAGGTTACAATAACAACGCCTGAGAAACAACAGGTGACGTCACAACAGGATACAGGTTACAAAAACAACGCGTCACTAATATATACCGTTTTCGATATGAACGCTCTAAAGGCATTAGATATAGACTGTTTTCGGTATGAAGGGGTGGAACCATACGCCACCAACACTACTGATATGCCAGCTTTTAATGATTAATAATCTATTTTGCTATAAATGACGTAGATCAACCAATAGATACAAATAAAACTTGAAGTACCTTGAAGGAAGCTTCCTCTTGCTGATATTATTTCGTCTTTTTCTGGCTTTAAAGTGTCCAGAGCTTTTAAAAAAAAAGGATTCGGCAAGTAGACACACTTTATTTTGATTTTGTATTAAAAATGGTAATTATATCTTTACAATTAATTAAATTGTTTAAAAGTAAAAGGGAGCCTATATTGTATAAGTTTAGGAGAGTGTTCTACTGGCAAGTGACAGAACAAACAACATGATGTTTTAAATAGCGATTTATTTTAAAATGAGATTATTCAGGCACTCACAACAAAGTTTTATTTAAATAATTTACTTTACATAGGAAAAATAAATATTTTTACTAGGTAAAATAAAACACAACATTATTTAGGAAAAAAATAGATAAAATAAATACAACAGTATCTAGGAAACCACTATTATAATATATAGAAATACATCTTGTTACCTGGCAACAAGTACTAATCATTTCTTGATTGTAAAGAACGAACGAGTTGGATTAATGAATTTAAGACTTGTCAGAAATATAAACGCCAGTATTACACAGCGATACTGTAGGGCCTAATATAATATTATCCACGACATTACGGGAGCTTCACCTACTAGTGTAATATAATAAAAATATACTAAGGGATATCATCACCCAAGATACTGTGCCATCTAATCAAGGTATTCCATTATAAAAAACATGTATTTTCTATAAGAATCTCACACATGGGCATCTATTTATTATATTACTACTTTATAATGAAGTTGAGTAAGGTTAAACAGGTCTTGTTTTGTAAATAATAACGATGTTTTATTTAACTTTTCTTTTA
This sequence comes from Timema genevievae, assembly GCA_902155825.1. Taxonomy (NCBI): domain Eukaryota; kingdom Metazoa; phylum Arthropoda; class Insecta; order Phasmatodea; family Timematidae; genus Timema; species Timema genevievae. The sequence goes on from CABFWO010007202.1 coordinate 1,385, forward strand.
TATTCCATACGGATTCTGTGACGTCTGAACAGATACCAATTTCCATATGGATCAAACTTCGCGGACGAATCCGCTCCGTTTGTTCGTAGTTTTTTCCCTGTCAAAAATGCCATACGTAAAAAAATAAAACTTATCTCATTCGGTAGAGTGTTTGTATACTAAGATAGTGATTAAGGTTAGTGTCCCGGCATGACTAAAAAATTTATCATTGGTGAAGTCTAGGCTTCCTCTTTCACAGGGTGCTGGGTGGGTTAAGTGCTGGGACCTAGATGTTGTGTCTCTTTTAAATTTAAGTTTGTTTGTAAATCGTCTTCAAATATACTCGTTTCAGAAAGGGCACGTTAATCAACTCAAATAAATATTAAAACAACATTACACATAAAATAGCAATGCTACTCATCCCATGAAAATGTCTTTGAGTGGACTTTTAATTAGGGGTATTTTCAAATTTAGATTATAACTTTGCAACACTTTGAGATATGAAATAAATTATCACTGTAAAATTATACTACTATTAATTAAAACATCTTTTTCTTAAATAGGCCTGTGTTTCATATAAAAACCAACAGTTTCTGAGCTATTAGCAAATATAAAAAGATCAGAAATTGTTGGATTTTATAAAAATATATTTATTTTCAAAACTTTGAAATAGGAGATTGATTGTTATGCTTGTTGGTAGATAGAGATATTTCACGTTTCTCAATGCTATATCTTTAGAACCAGTGTACATAAAACCTTGAAATTTTAAAATTAGGGCTCCTTACTAAAATTGAGTGATTCTTTTTTTTTAAATTTCATCCCCTGAGGTAGTATGGAAGGAAAAAGAAATGGTAAATCGCATGTCCTTCAACACGATTGGTCCCGCGGTAAAGGTACAGATGGTGATAGTGCTCAACACTAATAGAAACAACCAGCCTATTTCTCAGTGGGGTAGAAAACTGAAATTTGGCAAGTAGCGAAATGAACCATTCCAGATAACCAAATATATCTTAAAACTTGACATATTTTATTAAGAGCTGAAGAAATTTGGAGCGAGTTGGGGGAGGTTTACGATTTACAAATCTAGTAGATACAACTACTCCATGTTAAGGAAAACCAAAATTGAGCAGGCAAATAAAGGAACAACTCTAAATAATCATAAAAGTTTGGAAACTAAAATCAGTCCTAAAATGGAGGAGTAGATGTAGGTGGTTGAAATTAGTGGATAGAACACTCTTAGATGAGGTAGAAAGTATAAAATTTTCAGGATTGCAGAGGATTCACTTAAAATAACCAAAAAAGTTTTAATTATTTAACATTTCGTTACCGATTTCTTAACCGATTAAACTTTAAAAGGCAATCCAAAATAAAATATACTTTTATAAATTAATTTTAGAGAAATATATAGTATTAATAAATAGTGTAATCCAGCTTAAGATGGCCGCCTCAATCAGCGAGAAATTATTAATAGCGGTCAGGAAACACGGCTTAAAATACAATGGCCTGTGTGGTTTTATGGATTTCCTTCTCTATTCAGTCTAAGCTTTTAATCGGTTTCAGCCTTCACTTACAATCAACTTTAGTCATGTCAGTAAGAAAGAGGGAAAATAAAAATACGAATCTTCTTATCTCAAAGTAAAGAATAAATCTTGCTGCTGGTTCTCAAATAAATTAAATCTTTCTTTTGTGAGTTCATTAAGAAATTATATTATTTGTTAGAGGAAAGATACACTTAGAGCTCTTTTTCATCAAGCCTAATCTCATTACTCCACATTTATAATTTATAAGTCGTTAAAAATTATAATAATATCATATTTCACACATTTTATCTATTAATGAAACTTAAAATATAGAGTTGTTAAAAAAAAGAGCCCTGTTGGAATATCTCAACTTTATTTTCACATAAACTTAATTTTTGAACATAGCTTATCTTAGAATTAAATATTGTGTTAAAGCAAGACGTTTGCACGACAACTTCTCGCTTACCGAGTCAAAGTTACTTATTTACTTAAGCCAAACAAATTTTTGATGCACTTAACTTCACTAACTGTTCGGGATATCCGAAGATTAGAATTAATAGAGTAGAGATTTAGGAACTAGATTTAAGAGTATTTGTATACTTATTATAGTGAATTTAGATCATGTAACCATTTAAGAGGCAAAAACATCATCAGCACATCTTAACAGGATTCCATCCCCTATATCTTTCACCATGTAACCAATATGTTTTGATATTGACACACCAGACTATGCAACCACCAATTCGTGCAAATATAAGAAAATAAATTAGAATGACAAGCAATAAGTGTAGGAAAATATTACAGAAAGTAGTCGATAGATAAAATTTTAATTTTATAAACTTGTTACAATGATAATTTAAGCTCAAATTTATTAAATTCATTAATTCCTACCTCTATATTTTGAATATTTTTAAGATGTAATTTAATTTATATACACCAGGTCTTGCTAGCCATAAAGATTATATCGCGTATTTACACAGGTTGTGTATGGATCACAGACGTGTATTTGGGAAGAAATGTAGTTTCATTTTAAATGATAAGCTTTAAAAAAATATTTTTGAAAAGTAATCCTCAGTATATTATCAGCAAGTATTTTAACCCTGACCTCCCCATAACCAGAAAACCACACAAGATGAGACAAAAGCCTTTTTACAATGAGTCCACTGGCACAAACATTACTTGGCAGTCAAAATAGTACAAGCAAAATCTAAATCACAAACTTTTTTTGCTTTTGGGATTACCTTTCTAAGGTATATAATCTATATACTATTACTTTGGTTTAGAGAATAGTCTAGAAAGTTCAACATATTTCTTTGCAGACAAAATTGATAACATTTTACTATATTATTTGTGTTATTATGTACTTATGTATAATAGCTATAAACATCAACAGCTGCAGATAGCATGGATTGATGTATTCATATAATAAAATGGTTTAAATAATTTTAGTAACTACCAGATAATGTTATTCTATCCAGTCCACCCCATTACACCCTATCCCTATATTGAGCTAATTATATTCAATCCACCCCATTAAACCCTATCCCTATCTTGAGCTAATTCTATCCAGGCCACCCCATTACACCCTAACCCTATCTTGAGCTAATTCTATTCAATCCACCCCATTAGACCCTATCACTCTCTTGAGATAATTATATCCTATCTATTTCATTACACCCTCTCTCTCTCAGGTATATCAAAATGTAATCCTCACATCTTCGTCTGGGTTTTCTTTAGTAAGTAATAAAAGCTCGCTTAACTTAACATAACTAGAATCAGTAGACACCAGGGCTAAGCCATTGAGAAAGGTCTATGAATTGATTAAAGCCCGTCCATTCTGGTTTGACATTAATTGAGGAGACAGGTTTGAAGCCCAGCTGGGTTCACTATGTTTGATTTCCCTAAATGTTTGTCCACTTAAATACGGGTATATGTTTGATTATCTTTGGTAGTAATATTTTTCGAATATTAACTCCCATCCACGCCAAAACTTCCTAAATGCCTTAACAAAAAAATAAATAAACGGTAGTGTCGAGCATAATATATTCGTGCCTAGGGGCGCAAAAAATTTGAAACCCTCACAGAGTTTTACATGAATTTTAGTATTGGTATTAATCATGATTAATATCTATAGTAAACTTTTTGTTTGATTATGCCAAGGCCAGATCAATTAGTGATAGTGACAATACTCTACTCCATTAGAAGAAGAGTGAATTATGATATTGATATTAACAACATTCTAGAGCCGTTAAAGGAAGTGGGCATATGGACAGTGATATTGACCATAGTCTCTAGCCGTGAGAAGAACAAGGCGTTATAAATTGTTATTGACAACAGTCTACAGCCTTTAGAGAAAAAGGCATAAGGTTCGTGATATTCACAACAGTCTACAGCCGTTATAGAAAGAGGCCATTAGTTTAGTGATATTCACAAAGATCAACTGGCATTAGTTAAAAAAGGAATAAGGGAGTGATATTGAAAATATTATACAGCCTTTAAAGGAAGATTTAATTAGGTTAGTGATATTTACAACAGTCAACAGCCGTTATAGGTAGATTACATTAGGGTAGTGATATTGACATGTCAACAGCCGTTAGAGGAAGATGTCATTATGGTAATGGTATTGACAACAGTCATCAGCTGTTAAATGAAGAGGGCATTATGTTAGTGATATTGATAATTGTCTACAGCCGTTAGAGTAAGAGGGCATCATGCTAGTGATATATAAATTATTCAACAACTGTGTGATAGCGAAGGAATTACTTTAGAAATATTTGTCAGTAATATCAAGCCAATACCAAATTATTCTTAAAATTTATTTTTATATTTTTAGCCCTAAATTAAATTGTACATATTTTTGGAGATTTGAAAGGAATTTAAGATTAGGATTTGATAAATATATCATTCAACCTACCTGTAATAATACTTTAAATCTATTATCTTATTCTTTTATTCCCTTTCCCTTATTTGAGCTTTAGTCTTATATAACGACATGTTTCGTTGTTAGTTTATTGTTTGGATATAAATAAAAATTTTAGTATAATAAAGTTAAAAATTAGAAATGTAAATAGTAAAGAGAAATTAAAATATATTTAACGAAATATTAAATGAATAATGACTTAAATTAACAAGATTCTAGTTACTTTATTTATGATGATTATGATGATTTGTTTAATAAATACTGGCGAAAGTTAATTTGTTAAATTTTGATTTATTATAATGTATGAAACATTTGTAGGATGATCAACAATAAATGGTAAGCTTCAAATAGAATAAATAAAATAAAATAAATCAATTGAAATATTAGATATTATTGATAATATAACATAGAGTGTAATTTATATGATGAGTATATATAGATAGATATATCAATGTTGATTTTATAATAAAAAAGTGGAATTGAACTAAAATGAGTCACATGAATCTACGGTATTGATATTCTTGTTATGGTTAAAATTGGTTTTAATTGTAATGGAGGGAGAGCTGGAATTGTTGGAATGAGTATTATATTTTAATTTGACGTGTTGAGGTAATATTCTAATTGTGTTAATAAGGAATTGATTTTCAAAATTAGTTTGCTCATTAAAAATATTGTTACTGTTAAGAATGGCTGTTTGTATGTATATGTTTTCCGCAAATTCCATCATATTATATCAACTATAAAATCAATATACCAAAAGTGGTATCTACAAATGACATGTGAATGTAAGGATGTGAACATTGGCAAGACCAGAAGTAAACATCAATTTGATATGCAGAACACAATTATGAATACAATAAATGCAAATCCATCTGGGTATCAACTAACACCTATTAATAACCGAGTGAAACTTTTACAATTCTCTTAAAATATCTCATGATGACATTGCGGAAAATCTACTCATCCAAACAGCCTTTCTGACCAGCAACAATTGTTTACAATAACAATAAAGAACCAGGGTATCTAACAGGGTAGAAACATACCCGACTACCTGCCTACGCACGACAACTGTCCTGCTGCATTTGCGTTAAAATATACTTGGATATACAGATTTAAATTTATAGTATTCGAGTTTGTTATTCAAAGTTTCGTATCAAATAGTCGGTCATAAAATATTCCAAATTTTTAACCTTCACACATCCCTTATTATTTATTTTATTTTATTGAAAATATATAAAAAATACGTTCTAACAATAATATGGGGCATCTGATACGTAAGTATGGTCAACATATTATAGGCCATGAAAAGTGTACGTGTGGGCCTTGTGTGGCCCATTGGTTGGTGACCTCTAGTCTAGAGGAAGATGTAAGTAATGTCGAGTCTTTTACTCTTTAAATAACATTAATTAATAAGTGATTGGTTGTTGTATGCTGCGTTTGTTGCTTTTTTTCTGTTAGTTTCGTAATTCGTACATCGACTTATGTTTAATCTAAGTTAATCACTTCAAAAAATTGTTGAACAAGGAGTATAAAATGCATAATATTAATTTCCCTTACATATTAACGAAAACAATATTTAACCCTACAATAAATTGAGAAAAATTTAAATTAAGTGATCATTCAAAATAAACAGCACGAAATCAAATTAATTTGCAATAGGACTGTAAGATTAAATTAAAATAATATTTAAAATTCAATAGAAACTAAATTATTTAAGCTGTGTTCTTCAGCAACTATAAAGTTATTGTTAGATTTTCAAGGAACAGAGTGTTTAATTTTATAATCAATTCATACAACCAAAAAATTAATGTGTTAAAAGTTGTAAATATGCTAAGTATCAAGGTCCATATTTACAAATGAGCACCTTTTTTCAGTGATTTTGATTCAAAATAGTTTTGTGCTATGATTATTTGAGGATGTGAAATGTCATCCCATATGTTATTATATAAACTGAATCCATCTAAAAATTCAAAGTTTATATAAAATCCACAATGCAATATTTAAGGGTAAAACGCATAACTACTCTCAATTTCACAGAAAAAAATCATAAACAACATTTTCATTGAAAGGTCGGAATTTATAAGTTGTATGATCAAATATTGAAGTTATAAATTAAAACGAATCTTTTCTCTTAATTTGATGGAAAAATAAATTCAAAGATAAGCATAGAGACTTTCTCGGCCTTTTATCTAAAAATAAAAAAAATTACTAAAAACTCGTTTGTTCATTTAAATGAATTAATATACATTTTTGCAGAAACATAATATAAAACAATCACATTCTAACAAAGAGCATAACAATCATCTCCTCATATCCCAGTACTAGGTTTGAAAATAAATACTTTCCTATCCCTTTGGAAATTATTATTTATAAAAAAATATTTCTTTTAAATATGTTTTATTTTTATTAGTCTTACAATAATTTACTGCTAAAAAATTTCGTATTTCAAAGTGTTGATTAGTTATTATCAATATTGTTGATATCCGCCTATGTAAACAACCCTCCAAGTCATTTTATCGGTAAAATAAGCTCCATCAATTTTTTGTAATTTTAATCAAAATTCTTATGGTTGATTTCGAAAAATCCTCTTGTAAGTTACCCATAACTTTAGGGTTGAATGGATCTTTCTAAACACTCATATGGATAAACTCTTAACTATCCAAAATACCAAGTTTCAAACCTCGGTAAAAATGTTTTGGCTCTAGGCCAAGATACATACAATACAGACAAATTGGAAAAAATCTCATTTATGTTTTGATAAAACATAAAACGTAATTATTAATCGTAATCTCCAGGTAAAAAAAGTACCATTACAATTTTATCATTTAGGTATGCGAGAATAATTTTAAAATAATACAGATATTATAGTTTCCGAATTATTCGTGACTCTGAGGAGAGAAAATAACGACCACACTTCTCCTCTGTGACCTAGGGGTGAAACGTGCTTACCTCCAAAACTGGTCAAGTCTAATAGCATATCTACATATTTCTTTTACGTTAATTAAAAATTTTGTTATTCAAGATCACTGGATAGCTGTTGTTCCCCAATAATACATTTTGTTCTAAATAACGTATATCAATCATTACATACAATTAAAACTTAAAATAACTTGAAAGACCTTTCCTCCGTTTGATATATCAGCTTCTTTCTGGCTTTAAAGTGTAAATAGATTTTTAAAAAGAACGATTCGAGTAAATAGGAACACTTTATTTTAATATTTTAGTAAAAAGGTTAAATTGATATTTACAATTTTTAGATTTTTAAAAGAAGAGCAGGGCTTATATTATAAGAATTTGGATACTGTTCAACTGGCTGGTGACGGAACACAAAACACTAAGTTTTGGATAGCGATGTATTTTAACGTGAAAATATTCTGCTACTCACAACATAGTTTCATTTAAATTATTTAACATACGTATGAAAAATAAATATTTTAACTAGATAAAACTAACATACAACAATAATCTTTATCTAGGAAACAACTATTATAATATATTGAAACACATCATGTTTCCTGGTAACAAATATCTATTAATGTTGTTTGTCAAAAACTAAAGCGTTGGGCTAACGAAGCTAAGACTTATGAGTTTTGTAAAAGTTTTTATTATTATTATGGTTATTATTATATTTATTATCACTATCGTTTGAGCTGTACATAAGGTAATTTAAGGTAATGTGTAATACCAGGGTAATTGTGAGATGAAATGGAAGACACTAAGTTTAAAGTTGGATCCGAACCATGGTAGAGACATGGCATTTCAAACCTACACAAGTTTTGAATTAAAATATAATAATTAATAATATATATAATAATTTAATTATGAATTATAATTAATAATAAAAAATCTATAGTTATTAATTAATAACAAAGATAATATTAATAAAAAAATTAAATGATAATATGTAATAATAATGAATATTTATAAAAAAAATTATAAATAAAAAAATAAATAAGTAAAAATAATAAATAATAATTAATCATAGTTAATATTAAGTAATAATATTAATAATACATAATGATATAATAATATATAATAAATATTAATAATAACTATAAATAATAATAAATAATAATAATGTTTAAAATAAATAATAAAAATAATATATAAATAAATATTAAATGTAAATCATAATAGATAATAAATATGAAATATAATATTTACTAATAAATAATTATAATAGTAAATAATAATTAATAATAATAATAACATATAACTAATTAATAATAAATATCAAATATAATAAATAATAATAATTTTTAAATAAAGAATAAAAAATAATAATATTAATAAATATGATAAATAATAATAATGAATGATAAACATTATTAATCTTAATAAATAATAATAATTATAATAATTTATGAATAAAAATTAATAAAAATACCAATAAAAATAATTATGACGATGTTGATAAGATCTTGATTTTAATGATAATATTTAATATAGTAATTATTATTTTGATAATAGGAATAATCAAAATTTTAATAATTAATAATAAATATTAATATATATATTGATAATGATGATATTAATAATGATAATAAATTAAAATAAATAATTATAATTGATAATTATAATAATACAGAATAATGATGATTTTAAATAAAAATAATAAATAATATTGATGATAGTAATAAATAATAAAAATATATTATTAATTATGATAATAAAATAATATAAATAATTATAAATGATGAAAATAAAATTAAATAATAATGAAGATAATAATAAATAATGATGATAATAATAAATAAAAATGGTGATGATAATAATAAATGATAAAAATAAATAATAAATAGATAATAATAAATAAATAAAAATAAATGTTAAATAAATAGTTATAAATTACAAATATAAATAATAATAAATATATATAATTAATAATAAATCATATATGATAATTGTTATAATAATAATAAATTAAATAATAATAAATAAGTAAATGATAAATAAAAATATATAAAAATGATGGTGATGATAATGATAATGATAATAATGGTAAAATTGATAATAATAAATAAATAATAATGAATATTTAATGAAAGTAATAGTGACTATAACAATAAATAATAATAATAAAAAATATTAAATAAGTATATAATAATAAATTATAAATAAATAATAATAAAAATATATAATTATGGATAATAATATAATAAATATAATTTTAACTAATAATAATAAAATAACAATAAACAGTAATAGATATATAATTAATAGATTAATTATATTAATAATAACTAATATATAAATTAAAACAAAATATTTAATAAATTATAAAAAAATTATAATTAATAATAATAATAAATAATAGAAATAAATTATAAATAGTAATATTAAATTACAAAAGTAATATAAAAAAATTAATAAATAATTACCTAAAATAATAATCCTGTGTATTAATAAAAATAAAAATATAAATTAATAATAATAATAAATGATTGTTATTTAAGACAATAATAGTGATAATGATTGTTATAATGATTAATTGTAAAAATATAAATAATATTTAATACATAAATTATGAATAAAAATATATAATGAATAGTTTATAAATAATAATAAATAATATTTTTTTTTAATTATTAATAATAAATAAATTATAATAAATAAAAATGTTAATTTAAAAAATAAAATATATTAAATAATAAATTATTTCAAATAATAATGATAATAATAATATAAACAATAATAATTAGTAAAAAGAATGACTATTATAAATAATAATTATAAAAAATAATAATAATTAATTAATAATAAAATATTATTAAATAATATATTATAATAAATTAATTAATCATATACAATATTGAATAATGATTATATATATTAATATTAAATGATATATAATTATAAACAATAAGTAATTAAAATAATAATATTAATTAATATATATAATAAATAAATATTCTAAAAATTATAATATTAATAATAAATAATTATAAATAACATATATAATGACATTCAATGTAATATATATTAAGAATAAGAACAAGTAATTATAGCCATAAATGTAAATAACAATAAAAATAAAATTATAAAAAATATACTTAATAATTAAAATTAATAAAAATAACAAATAATAATAATAATCTATAAAAATCTTGCTCTTTATTAAACTATGTAATTACAATTTTTTTTAAATTAAAAATAAATTAGGTCATAGATACGAGAACTCTTATCTCAAGATTACTAGGTATTCATACATTATTATGAATCCCCTTCTCTTTGCTTTTCTGAGTGACGTAGCAATTTTAAATGATACAATAATAAGAACCTGTTTAATAATGCTTGGGGTAAAATACACAAGAAATACACTTATACCTTAATTTTATATTGTATTTTAATGGAACAATTTTAAAGGTTATCATGAAAAAATAAAAAAATAAAAAACTATTTGATGTTATGTGTTTGGTTATTTATTTATTCTGAATCTTAACATTACCAAAACCTGACTGTGGAGATCTTTTAATTTACATATCTATGTTAACATAATTTACTTAAGACCTTAAACAAATTGATATTTTTGTGTTCGTAAACTTTATATTAATATATATAAATTTTATTAACAAAGTAATAGTTACTATATCAAAAGTTAAGTCAACATTAAATAATCATATACAAAAAACCCTTGAAATATTTCAATAATATATATATATATATTTAAGTTCAACCATGTTTAAAACTATGGCACTGATAGTTTAACATTTATCACTAAACAAACTATATTTCAATGATGTCTAAAACAAAATAGCCTCAGTGATCTTAGGTTCATATTAATATCATTTTAAGTTATCCCAAGATAAAGTCACTATTATAATCGCTTTAGTCATTATAATAGTCACTATAGTCATTATAATAAATTGTAGTAGTATAAAGAATTTGAACTTCTCACACATAGACATTCTGTAGTTAAAAATTTAATCACGCAATAATATATCTTTATATTTAATGAATTATATGAATAGCCTTCTCACAACTTCTCCAATTTAAAATTGAGAACCTTGTGTAAATATTTTACTATTCAAACTTGTAATAATTGCAGCATTGTGTCCCTTTTCCCCTCTTGATTGGAAACTTCAACTTCAAGGCTTTAATACCATTTTTAAAGCGACGCAGACCATTAACTAAATATAATCGTCTCCTTCAATTCTTAAAAAAAAAGAACTTTCCAAATAAACCCCAAAGAGGTGAGAAATATTGAGAAATAGGAATATTACTGGAATAGTGAAATATAGATAAGAGATTGACTAAAAGAAATGGTAAAGAGAAATACTTTGATGAATCAACGAATATTTGGAGTAAAATAGGAAATGGCTGAAATTGTCTTGATTTAAAATTTCTTTAAAAGACCCCGCTGCATCGATATTCAAATTGTTAATTAAATATCACTCTAGATAGGCATCTATCAGTGCGGACTCTAGTTGTAAAATTAATGTAGCTATTGTAAGTTAGTCCAAATCATGTCCAAGATAAGCGCTAGTAATTATTACTTGTAATGATTCTTGGTGGACCGTGGACTTGAAACCGTAGAAGTAGAGGAAGTAGAGTAATCTGTGGATTAATATATAATAATCAAAGATATAAAATCAAAATTATAAGAAATTATATATGATATTAAATAAATAAATAATAAATAGTAAAAATATTAATAAATAATGATAATGGTGATGATGATAGTAATAATAATTTTAATATTGATAATAATGAATAAAAAATATATTAAAACTAATAATAAATACTATATAATAAACAGCTAAAAAATTATTTTTTTAAAATTCTAGTAATAATTAATAATAAATAAAATATTATAAATAGATAAATAATAATTGTTATGAAAATTATAATAATAATTAATAATAAATATTAATAAAGAATAATGAAAATAATGATATATAATAAAAAATTAGTAAAAATAATGATAATAATATAATAATTTTATTTAATAAATAATAAATGCCTATAATAAAAATATTAAAGATAATGATGATAATATTTATGATAATAATGATGATTCATTTAATATTATAATATTATTAAAGAGAATAAATGAAAAAGAAAATGAAACTAATAATAAGTAATAATGATGATAATAATAAATAATAAATTAATAATAAGTAGAAAAAACATAAAATGATAATTGATAGATCCGTAATAATTAATGATAAAAATAATTAGTAATAATAAATATTAATAATAAGTGACAATAATTAATAATAGTTATAAATAATAAATACAAATTTAAAAAAACAATAATAATTAAATTAAATAATAATTAAAAATGAGAATAATTATAATGATAATAATAAAAGCTATAATAAATAATAATAATAATAAATAAAATATATTAATTAATAAAATGAATTTAATATTAAATAATAAAAAATTAATATAAATAATAATAATAATTATAAAATAGTAAAAATAATAATAAATAGTTATGAAAATGTTAATGATAATATTAGTGATAGTAATAGCTATAAATGATAATGATAATAATAAAAACTAAGTTATAATAATGATGATAATAATGATAAAAATTATGGTAATAATAATAAATAATAAATGATAATAATTATGAGGCTGTAACGAGTAATATTTAATAATAATGATATTATTAATTACAAAAATTACTAAATAAATAGAACTTAATAAAACAAATAAATTATAGTATTAATAAAATAATAAATATAATTATGATTATGAATATAATAAATAAAATAATATAACAAATAATGATAAAATAAATAATTTTAAATAAATAATAATGAAGATAGTAATAATAATAAATAATATATATGAGTAAATAAATAATAATTAATAATAATTAAAATAAATATTGATATTATATAACAAATAAAAAATATATTTTAATATTAATAATTAATAAAATGTACAATATAATAATAGTGGTAATAATAATAGTAACTTATAACAAATAATTATGAATACTTAAAACAATAATAATAATAATTTTAAAATTAATTAATAATAATCAATTATTATTATAATGGACTTGATATGATAATATTAATAAAAATAGTAAAAATTAAAATGACAATGATAATTATAACTATAATTATAATACTAATAATAATATTTTATAATTAATAATAATTAAAAATGATAATTAATATAGAATAAAATAAATTAATTATATAATGAATAATAAATAAATAATAAATAATAATAACTAACCCACAATTACTAAAACTTATAATAGTAATGATAAAAAAAATAAACAAACAATTTTATTTAATAATATTAAATAATAATACAAATAAATATTATGTAATAATAAATTAATATGATAGTAATAAAAACAATGCGATATTATTTTTCTTAAATAATTAATTATGGTAGAAATTTAATAGTCAATTGTCTCAATTCTTCAAATATATAATAACCTTGAAAATTTTAAATTTTATTTGTTTTAAATTTCAAACTCAATTTCTAAAGTTTGAATATTCATAATTTATTCATAATTAAAATATATATTTTATATATATAATCTAACTATCTTTATTTCACTATATAAAATTTTATTTCTTTATTTTGATTCATAAACTGCCAACTCGCTGTATAAATTATTTTTGTTGGTATGTGATTTTGATGCTATCAGCTTTAGAGAGTGGTTTATATCGGAACTGTTATGATCTTATTTTAATTTATGTTCTTGGACGCTTATAACATCAGGCTGTCATTTGAAGAAATAATTGCCCCTAGTGGAAGATTTTATTATTCTTGTTTGGTTTTTTGGTGCCAAATTTAAATTAATTTTAAAGATGACTTATGTTAATTTGTCCAAATTATAATGTTTAGTTATCTTTATAATAAAACTTTCATTATTTAATTATGTAAGATTGCCTGTTTTTTCTTTTTTATAAATCTCGGCTACTATATTTTCTCCAAGGCCAGAAATTGTTTATTTAAAAACAAAAAGAACATGTTTGTGTTTTGTTAAACTTTTTGTTTGTTGTCTCAAAAATTGGTTTTTGAAGCGTCAGAAAGAACCTGATTTGGGGACCATTTAATTGTGTTTTTCTTATAGTTAATTGTAACGCTCGTCAGAAAAAGTCTCACTAAAAGTGAGGCTTAACCTTGCAAGAACAACGAAGAAGGTTTTTCAGGGAAGATTTTTTAATATAATGACTTGGAATTGTGATTGTTACCAAGGCACAGGTCACCATACTCAATAGATTGGATATTTTGGGTGAGATCAATTTACATCTTTAATCATCCTGTTGAGTGTTTAAATAATTGACTATAATACACAAATTTATTAAAGAAGGGAAAATAACTTACTATCCTAGACTGATTTTGGGTCTTTTTTTATTGTTGTATTACCTATCGATGATCTGATGCTAAAGTTAAATATCCAGAGTTATTTTTGAATCAATTTTATTTCATTTTTATCTTTAAACATCCCTCTAGCCTTTCAGGTTTAGAAGTGTTGAATATTTAGTTAAAGAAGAGGGAATACTACAGAACAGTTGTAAATAACTTCAGTTTCCATACCATAAATATTACTGTTTACCAACCTCACAACAATATTTGGTTTATTAAAGAATCATAACATTATTTTTTCATATTATAAAAGATATTTTTTTAATCCTGTTATTTTATTTAAATAAATATTTCTGTGCCATAACAAACAATTTTTCTTTTTTATCCTCACAATTCAAGTGAGAGTTTAACATTTTAAAGTATTGCTCAACAATACTTCTATTAATTTTATAACATAGGAGGCATGCCTTGTTAGGTAGGGTTTATCTAAGGATATCATTTACAACAATAATTACAATCACTCTTTAAATTTAATTGTGTCAGTATTTTAATATATCAATGTACATTGTATTTATTTAAAAATTGAATCCCATGTATATATATCCTTAGTATATTGGATGTCCAGGACAAGAATAATAATCTGCTTCAGGAAGTCTTCGGTTTTAAGTGTCCAACTTGAGTTCAAACTTTAGGTAAAGTCCAGGGGTCTTGAGAGAATGGGTTTTCGTCTTACCGCTGAGCAGTTTATGGGAATAAATTTATTTAATATTAAAATCTACCTACCTTACAAAACAAAAGTGGTTGGTAGTTGGCGCCCAATATTATAATATATTATAAGTAAAATTCATACATAATATACAACACGACATAATAAAAATCATAATAAAAATCAATATATATATTTGTCACCACACCTCTAATTTCAACCCCTACACCTATTCTCTTATTTTAAGACCGATTTTAGTTTCAAAATTTTATGATTATTTATAGTGGTCCTATATTTGTATGTTCAATTTTGGTTTTCCTCCACATGGAAAAGTTATTTCTATTAGTTTTGTAAATGTTAAACCACCCCCAACTCGCTCCCGATTTATTCAGTTATTAATAAAATATGTAAAATTTTAAGATGTATTTGATTATCTGGAGTGGTCTCTTTCCCTACTTGCCAAATTTCAGTTTTCTACCCCACTGAGAAATAGGCTAGTTGTTTCTATTAATTTTGAGCACCACCACCATCTGTTCATGCACCACGGGACCCATTGTGTCGAAGGATATGAAATTTACCGCCTCTTTTTACCCTCTATACACCCTTTGGAGATGAAATTTTTAAAAATTATTTAAAAAAAAAGAATCACTCAATTTTTGAAAGGAGACTTCATTTAAAATTTCAAGATTTTATGTCCACTGGTTCTAAAGATATAACATTGAGAAAAGTAGAATATCTCTATCGACCAAAAAGCATAACAATCAATCTCCTATTTCAATGTTTTGAGTAAAATATATATTTTTATAAAATCCAATTATTTCTGAGCTATTTATATTTGCTAACAGCTCAGAAACTGTTGGTTTTTATATGAAATACAGTCATATTTTAAGTAAAAGACTTTTATATCTAATAGTACTACAATTTTACAGTGATAAGTTATTTCATATCTCAAATATTTGCAAAGCTATCACCAAAATTTGAAAATACCCCTCTTAAAAAGTCCACTTAAATACATTTTCATGGGATGATTAGCATTTTAATTTTAATTGTAATGTTTTTAAAATTTATTTGAGTTAATTAACGTGCACTTTCTGAACCAAGTATATAATCTGACGATATATAAACAAACTTAAATTAATTATAGACCATACATCCAGGACCCCAGCAGTTAATTCATCCCTGTGAAATAGGAAACCTAGATTTCACCAATGGTAAATATTTCGGCCATGACAGGACATGAACCCTAAATCCCCAACTCAGTATACAGACAAACTACGGAATGAAATAAGTTTTTTTTATTTTAGGTGTGGCATGTCTGACCGGAAAAGAACTACTATCAGATGGAGCGGATTCGTCCGCGTGGTTTGATCCATTTAGAAATTGGTAGCTGTGCGGAATATGAAAGAAAAGTTAAATAAAACGTCTTTTTTATTCACAAAAGCAAGACGTGATAACCTTACTCAACCTCATTATAAATTAGTAATATTTAGTAAAAAGATGCCCATGTGTGAGATTCCTACATAAAATACAAGTTTTTATCATGGAATACCTTGATTAGATATTAGAGTATCTTGGGTGACGATATCCCTTATTATCTTTTTATACTTTTAGCCTCGTATGTGAGGCTCCCTTAATGTCGTGGATAATATTATATTACAGTATTTCGTGTTATATTTGTGTTTATACTTCTTATAAGTCTTAGCCTCATTTATCCAACTCTTTCGTTCTTTACAATCAAGCAATGAATATTATTTGTTGCCAGGAAACAAGATGAATTTCTATATATTATAATAGTGGTTTCCTAGATACATATTATTTTTGTGTTTTATTTTATCTAGTTAAAATATATATTTTTCATATGTAAAGTAAATTATTTAAATTAAACTATATTGTGAGTAGCAGAATATTTTCATGTTAAAATAAATCGCTATTTAAAACATCATGTTGGGTGTTCTGTCACCAGCCAGTGGAACAATCTCCCAAAAACCTTTACAATATATGCCCCCTTTTTCTTTTAAACAATCTAAAAAATTGTAAAGATCTAATTATCCTTTTTAAATCTAAATCAAAATAAAGTGGTTCTACTTGTCTAATCGTTCTATATTTTTAAATTTCTGGACAATTTAAAGGCAGAAAGAAGACGATATAATATCAACCAGAGAAAGAGTCCATCAAGGTCCTTCAAGTTTTATTTGTATGTATTGGTTGATATACGTCGTTTAGAACAAACTTGATATTATAATTTTCTTTATAAAGAATTAAAGTCTTCATCTGTATATTCGGACCAATAAAAATATTTATTTTGGGACCACAATTCGTATTAAAATTTCGAATTACGGTTAAGACTTTAGATTTTTGTACGAGTTGCACATCATAGGGTTATTGAATTGTTATTAAATTCATCATTTTTAAATGTTGAACAATAAATAGACAAGTATTGACTATTGAGTCTAAAAAAATAGAGATATATCATTGCTGCCCATAAGAGGTTAAAGGAAAAAGATCATCAACTTTTCGAGAGACTTACTTATTTAATTATTCTATGGCATTATATAATTATTACGTTAAAATCTAGGTATTATCTCTATATGATTTAAGCTCACAAAATTGTATGAATATATTTTCCAATATCTAAGAAACTATTGGTTTATTAAAAATATATTTCAAATAAATATTTATTTTTATTTTTAATAGTAGTACAATTTTGCAATGATATGTTATTTAGTATCTCAAATAGTTGTGGAGATATGGGAACTCCCACCTCTGTAAAGTATCCTAAATTCATTTTCATGGAAGAATGAAACTAGCCAATTTTGCTTATAATCTTAATAAACGCATAGATATTAATTTTAATCAAAATCGAAAAAGCCAGTTTTGAGAAAATATTTTTTTCTTTTTATTCTTTAGTAAACTACCAAATATTAATTTTAGGGTAAGACAGACACACAGACAGACAGAGAGACGTCTTTGCCAAATCCACTTTTTAGGGTTGGGGGGTTATGAAACGTCACCATCCATCAACATCTCGGGTTAGATTTTTTTGAAGGTCATAATACTTTACCTTAAGTGTTGGAAAATTTAAAAGACGTTCAATTTTATTTAAAACTATTGGTTTTATAAGAGGATATTTCAAGTAAATGATGTTTTATTATAATTAGACCTACATAGACTAATCACCTTGATAAGTAATTTCATATATGAGAGAATTAAAGAGATATAATTAAAAATTATAATACAGGGACCTTGGAGTGGAAAGGGATACGATCTTAAAAATTAATCATACATAAATGATCAGGGTGAGAGAAGATTCAGTTTTGGTATTAATTAGAAGTATATTATGTATAGAACAACATGAAATAAAGAAAATGCAGAACATTATTAATAATATATTATTTAATTTTTCAAGATATTATGTCATTTGTCTCGTTCTGCTTCATAATTTGTAAAGAAAAACGAATACAGAAAGTAGCAAAAAGTCATTTTAAAAACTAAAAACTATTAACAATGTTATCATTCTAATACTGCTTCGTCATCTTCACTCTAAATACCACTACAAGAGTTGTGGGCCCACTTTCACCAACTCTGGCACGACACCCAGCCTTCAACTGACGTTGAATAAAAATATCCACAGTAAATATATGTAACATCTTCTTCATTTTTATCAGTATCAATGTCCTAGATAATGTTCTTTTTCCCTTTTTCATTTTTTTTCGGAGACTTCTTGACAATTTTGATTTTTTTCCATACCATTTTTGTTAGTTTTGGTGTCAACTAAATTTTTCTAATTGTTTATTCCTTGGCCTTTTTCTTTCTATTTTATCTTTTTCCCTCTGTTCTTTATTTTTAATTAACAATAACAGTTCATTTTTATAGGGAGATCATGTCAAAACAGCAGTTTTTTTTTCTTTTTTCTATTAGTCCTCTTCACATTTTGACTTATCAATAGAATTGGTATTAAAATCTCAGGTGATTCAGTTTGAAATGCTGAGGGATTAGGCATAGAAGAAGGTCCATTTGACACCCAGGAGGAGCATCCGGGTTGGGATTCTTTATTCAAATCTTCATTTGTCTTGGTTTTTTTGGTAGGAGGTTCAGTCACAGTTGACAGGCAGTCACCAGGGCCAGATGTAGGGTTTGTTGTAGGTCATTCACTGCCATCTAACTGTATATCATGAGTAGCTGCAGGTAGTTAGTCTGTATCCAAAAACACATTAGGATCAGGAGGCTTAGTTCCTATTTTTTAAAACCGTTAATAGCATTTGTCATTGTAGCGGCGTGTATAAATGCTGCCCCAAAGATCGAAGACACCTGGAATAAGGTAACAACCTTTGATGGATTGCAACTGAGCCATTTTCTAATTTCATCCACGTAGTAAAGTCATAGAGGTTTAGAAAATGCTACGTCCGGGGTCTGGAGCTTATGGGAGGTGTGGGGTGGCAAACAGAGCAACACCGCTCCGTGCTTCATGGCCATTTTAATCAGTTGGAGGTTCTTTGTAGTTTGAATGACCGTCTAGAATGTGGAGAACAGGAGACTTTTTCGTTGCTTTAGAAAAGTCTATACATTTTTCAAACCAAACAATAAACATTTTTGTGGTCATCCAGCCTGATGAGTGAGTCTAAAACCAACCTCCTGGAGGTAAAACAAGCTCATATCATTGTTTATTTTTCTGCCTTAGAAAGATAAGCATTGAAGACATAAATGATCGTGCTACAGGCATGCACACAGCTGGAGTGACCGTTTCACCCCGTTCTGCAGAAGTCAGTGCCCCTACCTGTCACTTTCCATTAAGGTCTTTGATTTTGGATTGGCCTTTATGATTTACTTAAATTCCAATTTCATCGCAGTTAAATATCTTTACAACTACGAGTTTGTACTTATCATTATTTTGAGTAGGCAGAGAAAAAACTGCGAAACGATTACTTTGTTAAATACCATGGCTTTTGCACATGATATATATTCTGGGGCTCAAATGCTCAATTTAGGAGGGTTTCAAGAAATCTCTTAACCCAAACCTGACCTGCCATAGCAGTGTTGCTGTTAAATATGTGGCTTAGGCCGTTTCGCTCGGCTAATTGGTAGGCTAATGATTTCAAATATTTCTTCGTAAG
Source organism: Timema genevievae (assembly GCA_902155825.1). NCBI lineage: Eukaryota > Metazoa > Arthropoda > Insecta > Phasmatodea > Timematidae > Timema > Timema genevievae. The sequence continues at coordinate 21,911 of CABFWO010007202.1, forward strand.
GCCAAAATGACTATTCTTCATAAATTTTAAGTACGATACCAATTCATCCTTCTGTTCAGGAATAAAAACCTTACTAAATTCACCCTCCAACCTATCTATTTTGTAATCAGCATCATTTTTTTTTACGTATCTTTCCAAAGAATATTTAGGTACGTTGAACTACTGAGACACCTTTAAAAATCCCATTTCATGTGAAATAACAGCCTGCATTGCTAATTCCATCGAATATAAATCCCGTTGTTGTCTATTAGTTTCTTTTACTTAATTTCTTTACAATCTGAAATCATAAACAAATATTGTTTAGAGCCTTATAGTAACAAAAAATATGGTTGGGCGGAATGGGATTCCAAACCGTTCCAACCCATGGTCATGTATTAAATTAGCAATTTTTACTAGATTCTAAACACGACCAGCTTGCCAAACAATGTCATCAAACTACAGATAATTACATGTTCTTTAAGCGTACAAAGCATTTAAGGTACTATACGTAACAGTAATTGGCTTACTTCAGTGGAAATTTATCAAAAGCTTCAAAAACACTTACAAAAACGTCGACAACATCCATTCACTGTGAAACCTCCTTCCAAACTAAATCCAAATGGCAGCCTCGGCTTCCTCACGACTTGTTGGGGAAGTTCAAATTATTTCCACTAGGCTCAAGGATCATAAAATAAGTAAAATAATGCCTTCCCGTTGTACCCCGCTATCTCGTTTCATCCCGAGTTTCCCTACGCATCAGTACGAAACACTTAAAGTCATTTTGAAAAAACATGAAGAGTAACCATTCTGTTTTAGATACTGATCAAAGCTTAGAAATGAAATTTAATCAAAATCATTAGTGCCAATTTTAATAAAATCGATTATTTATCTTTCCTCCTTTAAGGAAATTATTCTTAATTTTAGGGTAAGATATCCCATTCTAAATACGCTTTATGACAACCATATGAAAATCCTAGATACTAAGTTTTAATCTAATCGGTAAAATAATTTAGGTTCCAGCCTGAGGTACAAACAGACAGACAAACATACACACAGACAGACGACATAGCGAGAACTTCTATTTCGGTCCCGGGGGTCACGAAACATCAATATTCATCAAAATCTCGAGTTTGAGTTTTTTCACGATCACAATACTTTCTCTACCTGTAAGGTAGCGAAAAAGTAGAAAAGTTTACTGGTTCTTAGTAGGAGTTTAAGATTATTCAAGAAGTCTGACACATTGTATTAACTTCCTCGTATCCAAATATAACTATTTTTATCCCTCATTTCTTCTTAATACAAGTCCAAGCTTTATTCATTTAAGTAGAGAGAGTGTGCACACATTTGCGTGGAGGTAGAGTGGAAAATTATATAGCAAAAACTAAACTCAATACACCCAGAGCGGGATTTAAACCCTGCTCTGATCAAATGTTAGCGAATTATTAAATATGTAAATAACACAAATGAGTAGTAAGATGCGATGCAACAAATACTCTCACATTTAGTACAATTAACCATTGATGATCGTGCTTTAATTTGAGAAAGTGTAACCAATGTTACGTAGAGGGAGGGTGGAGAACAATTTTTGGAAAAAAACCACCCTCACTACACCCAGCCTGCATTCGAAACCCAATCTCACCGTTATTGGCAATATAGTATATAGCAAGGGTGTGTGATACCTTATACCATGCGGCTACCAATAAACTATTATTAAATATACATAAAAAATATAAATATTAATCAGAAATCGTAAATAGAGTAATTTATAAACAAATTAATATAATTTTAAAAATTTACCATACTATCTCGTATAACTAAAGCTAAATATTTTGTATTTTATAAATTAATACGATCTATTTGATTGATTGAACAATCTTAAGAAGTGTTCTAGACAAGTGTAGAGTATACACCTAAAATGTTATCTGTATTTACATTACCATCAAGTTGTTACCACACATACAATGTTGTCTGTATTTACATTACCATCAAGTTGTTACTATACATACAATGTTGTCTGTATTTACATTAACATCAAGTTGTTACCACACATACAATGTTGTCTGTATTTACATTACCATCAAGTTGCTACTATACATACAATGTTGTCTGTATTTACATTACCATCAAGTTGTTACTACATATTCAATGTTGTCTGTATTTACTTTACCATCAAGCTGCTACCAGTACTACTCACAGGATGTTATCTTTATTTACTTTACCATAGAGTTGCTATACACAATACTATATTCTCTGTAATTTGAGTAACATTTAGTGTGGGAGGTAAGATAATTTTTCTGTATTGAAAATACTGTATAAATTTTGGAAAGGCATATTTCAATAACAATAACAATTAATGAAATTTTAAAAATAAAGGATCTTTTTACCATTTATCCAAATAATATGATTTTCATTACTTTTTTTTCAAATTGTCGTGGCTGGCCATTTTACTACACATAGGCCTAATCCTCCTCATTATATCCATGGCAACATAATAATATCTTCACCCGTCAAAGACGGTCATTGCTAGGCCTATTATCACATTATTTTAACTTTCCTTTGGAAAACAAATAAAAAACCGTGAGAAATTCAGTGGTATGTTTAGAACAAGGGAAGAAGAATTTACTTTAAATTCGCCGGTTAACAACCAAACAAGAGTTAGAATTAATGTAAGTACAGCCCTTAGGGCTTTTTCTGCTACAATTTTTAATATAAATATTTCTGACAAAGTTTTATTAGCAGCATTGTACAGTTCAATGAATATATATAATTGGTTTTGAGTTCACAGGAAGTATTATCTTAGTGGTAAGAAAGCCAACTGGAGTGCTCAACTCTTAGGCAGGATTATCTTAGTGGTAAGAAAGCCAACTAAAGTGCTCAGCTCACAGGCAGGATTATCTTAGTGGTAAGAAAGCCAACTGGAGTGCTCAGCTCTCAGGCAAGATTATCTTAGTGGTGAGAAAGCCAACTGGAGTGCTCAGCTCACAGGCAGGATTATCTTAGTGGTAAGAAAGCCAACTGGAGTGCTCAGCTCTCAGGCAGGATTATCTTAGTGGTAAGAAAGCCAACAGGACTGCTCAGCTCTCAGGGAGGATTATCTTAGTGGTAAGAAAGCCAACTAAAGTGCTCAGCTCACAGGCAGGATTATCTTAGTGGTAAGAAAGCCAACTAAAGTGCTCAGCTCACAGGCAGGATTATCTTTGTGGTAAGAAAGCCAACTGGAGTGCTCAGCTCTCAGGCAGGATTATCTTAGTGGTGAGAAAGCCAACTGGAGTGCTCAGCTCTCAGGCGTATCTATATAACGCGCTAGTTTCGTGTTGAACTAGACACCCGAGGACGGGGTGATTGAGGTTCGAATCTGGGTTCCACTCTCCTTGTACATAAATGTGGATTCTCAAGTACATAATGTTTCATTTTATAAACAATGTATTCAAACCAAAATAAGCCAATGAAGAAAAATTGGAAACATGGTATGTCTCATGGTCTATATTAAAAAAGGGCCACCATCTTGTTTTCAATAATTTTGAATGAAAATAGTGCTATACAAATATATGAGGATGTTAAGTGTCTTTAAATGTGTTATTAAATAAGCTGAATTCATTTTAAAGTTCAGGGATTGATTAAAATCCACAATACAATATTTTAGGATGAAATTAATAATAACTCTCAATTTCACTGTAATAATATCATAGTTATAATTTTTAAAAGGTCAGAAGCTATAAGTTATGTAAGCAAATAATGAATTTTTAGGTTAAACAAATATGTTCTCCCAATTTGGTGAAAAAATAAATAAATGGTTCCCCAGATAGGCTTTCTCGCTCTTTTAACTTAAAGTGGGAACATTTACTAAAATTTCGTAAGATTATTGAAAAGCTATAATATACATTGTTGAAGAAATATAACAGTTACACACGCTTACACAAAATTAATCTCTTCGTTCCACAAATTTATGTTTAAAACTATATATTTTCCTATTCTTTTGGGAATGATTGGTTTATAAAAATATATTTAATTTTAAATTGTTTTATTTTATTAGTCTTACAATTATTCAATAATAAATAATTTCGTATTTTAAATAGTTGTGTAGGTATTATCAACATTGTTGATATACACCTAAGTAAATAACCTACCAATTCATTTTATCAGGAAAATTATTTGTGTCTTTATGTTTTTAATTGTACCATCTTTACCCTTTCCCCCATTTATAAGGAAACGTGCAGGAGAGTCCAAGAGATACAAGAGAATAACAATATTAAATTTATTTTCTATAACAATAATAAGAGATACAAAGTACAATGCTTAAAAAATATCAATATTGTAAGAAGTCATTCAAATTAGAGATAAATAAAAACTTAGTAACAAATGTAACCAGAAGGTCGTTAAATTGACTTTAAAGCAAAAGCTAAGTTCAAGATATATTAAACAAGATAGAATACGTAGATATTATACTTTAAGGTACATGTGTTTGGTTCATTAATTAAATCAATAATTGGAGATATCAAACTCGTCGTGTCCTTCCACCAACATAAACCAACAGAGTTCAAATAAGCTATATATTTGTCCGTTATCTTCCCATTAATACATAAACAGGCTAAGTTCAAACAAGCTATGTATTTATCCATTAACTTTCCATAAAAAATAGCTAAAACAAGCTATACATTTATCTGTAAACTACCCATAAAAAATGGCTAAGTTTAAACAACCTTTACTTTTATCTGTTAAATCTTCATAAATACCAAAAATAGTTAAGTGCAAACAATCTATATATTTAACAGTTAACCCTTCATAAATACCAAAAATAGTTAAGTTCAAACACTCTTCATAAATACGAAAACTAGTTAAGTTCAAACAACCTATATATTTATCAGTTAACTCTAACAACATTTCCCAACTTGGTAAATTCTATAAGATATTTGACTATACATAGTGTCAGAGAGACAAAACCCCACATAATTAATATATATAAAAAAAACAAGTTTTAACTTAATACCCTAACAATATATCTGACGCCTTAACGTCGCAAGCCATCTCTAAAATGGCCGCAAGAACGCACCCAAAAGGACTGCCGCCTAGCGGCGGGAAAAGAAGATTAAATCCCCCAAAATTCAACCACAATTTTAAGTAAGTCCGAAACGTCAAATTAGAATAGATTCCCCCGTCCAAATTATGCCGAAACAGAATTTTGCCTAATTATAGTATTTAACTTAAGTATGGAGCAGCGCTCTCACCTTGGAAGCCAGTGATACAATGAGTAGTTATTAAACAGACACATCCCAATATATAGTCACAACGTTAAAGTCCACAGAGAGAGGGAGAGAGGGTAG
>CABFWO010007203.1:0-25404 GCA_902155825.1 Timema genevievae
CATACATACATACATACATACATACATACATACATACATACATACATACATACATACATACACACACACACACATACACACACACATACACACACGCATACACACACGCATACACACACGCATACACACACGCATACACACACACATACATACATACATACATACATACATACATACATACACACACATACACACACACATACACACACACACACACACACATACACACACACATACACACACGCATACACACACGCATACACACACGCATACATACACGCATGCATACACGCATGCATACATGCATGCATACATACATGCATACATGCATGCATACATGCATACATACATGCATACATACATACATACATACATACATACATACATACATACATACATACATACATACATATATACGTACATATATACGTACATCATTATCATTATCATTATCATTATCATTACAAGTTAAGGTAGGGTAAGTTAAGTTGCAATTGTAGGGTGGGTGTGTGGGTGGGTAGATATGTAGGTAGGTGGGCGGGTATGCGGAGTCATTAAACATCGAAATTCATCAAAATCTTGAGTTAAATTATTTTTATGATCACAATACTTTCTCTACCTGTAAGGTAGCAAGGAAGTAACAAAAGAACCTGATGCAACAAAGTCCACAAAAGATGTGTAGGCATGGGCTGGGGTCAAAAATCTGTCAAATTTCCCCCCTTTCACGCAAAACTCCATTAATTCCATTCTTATCCCCTTACATTTCTACTTTTCTCATTTCTGTGTTTTAAAATATATAGAGAGGAGTATGATGGTATTCTTGGTTGCTTGCAAACTTACCTGAGTCCCACCGCTNCATCTCTTCCTCCTAAATCTATGACGTCACAAATAAGAAATACACTAGGTAGATAGATCTATGGGATGAAAGTCGAGAAATATATAGAATTCAAACCAACATATAATGAGCTAGTGCACGTCTTGCATGCATGTTAAGGTCACTGACGTGTGCGGGACAGTTTATTTCAAACACAATGGTGCTGGAAGAATATGTTTCAAACATTAAATAAAGTGGAATAGTTACTTACTTTCAAGCTTGCCTTGCTTGCCCTGATGCGATTGTTTTGAACATGTTGAGAGAATGAGCTTGAATTGAGTGACAAACCACATTTATGAAGGTAGAGTGTGTTGATCAAAAAGAAGGGGTTGGCTTTGTAAGACGGGGGTTAATGTTGTAGACAAATGTGTTTAAAAGAGAAACAACAATAGTTCTAACAATAAAATAGCACATGTGAGTCGGTGTATTGATGTTGTTGAAGCTAAGGGAGTATGCAAGACGAGAGAAATGTAGAGAATGTTAGTGAGGATGTATTAAGTACCGAGTTATTTTTTTAGCTACATTCACAGTTTTTTGCCTACCCCGTAAGGGAACGGCGTCGTTATATGTGTGTGTGTGTATGTATGTATGTGTGTGTAGGTAGGGTAGTGGTGTAGGGTAGGGTAGGGTAGGGCAGGGTAGGGTAGGGTAGGGTAGGGTAGGATAGGGTAGGGTAGGGTAGGGTAGGATAAGGTAGGTTGCAATTGTAGGGTAGGTGTGTGGGTAGGTAGGTGGGTAGGTGGGTATGCGGGTAGGCGGGTAGGTGGGCGTGTGTGTGTATGCGTGCGTGTATTTGTGTATGTATGTATGTATGAAATTACGGTGAAAGGCTACAAATACATGGTTTTTAATATGAAGTTTGGTGGTGAGCCAATAAATCTAAATATCTGTTTTTATTACAAATCCCAAAATTATAGACTCCTAATTTAACAACTATTGGTTTTAAATTGTTTTAGCTTAAAATGTGATATAATATAAAATGGTAAAATTTATTTTAAATAGGTATTTAGTTGTTAATTTAAAGTACAATTAAAAATATGAATTTACTAAGCTGTTAAAGAGAATCGAGCTTCTAATTACTTCTGTGTTTATTTCCGTACGATTTAAAATATGTACTACATGACACGGTAAACATCGCATGCGGAAAGAATGTGAACTACTTGAATAATAAAGGGGGGAGACCAATTATACACGTCATCAGTCGTTATCTTGACGTTCTGGCGTGTGCACTTAGGTCAGCTTATCGAGGGGGGTGGGTAGGTTTGATAGTTTAAGACTTTCAGTAGTTTTGTGTAAAATGATTTTACTATATTTTTACCTCTTTTGACAAACATTACAGATATCTAATCATCTTTAAAAACAAATTACGCAAATTGTTTTAAAAATTGCTTCAAATAAGCGTGCTAAATCAAATATTCACAATGAAGGACGAGAACATATTGAGAGTGAAAGCAATCGGGACATTATAAGCACCCTGTTGAAAGAATCACAAAACGTGCAGCAGAAGTTACAGGAAAATCAAAGCGTACTATTTTTAAAATTCGAAAGGAAAGAAGAATGGTAAGTAAGACACAAACAAAACTCTCAATTCTAGGAAAAAAGAACAAATCCAGCAGCAGAAAAATTGTTCTTGATGATTTTGACTTGTGTGTAATTCAATGACTTATACAGAGGTTCTACATTGCTAAAATTGATGTACCAATTTTAAATAAATTATTAGCAGTAGTAAAAGAAGAAATCAATTACATTGGGAGAAAATAAACATTGAGAAGAGTATTGAAAAAATGGGGTCTAAGTTTAAAAATTGTAAAAATAAGAAAAGTAATTTTAATGGAGGAAAACGAAATAGTTACATGGAGGGCTAGATATTTAAGAAGAATGAGAGAAAATGATAAATTAGGGGATTAAAAACGTCCTGTGATTGGTTAAACCTGGATTCATCCCTCGTACACTGTGAGTAAATGTTGGCAAGAACCAGAAACAACAGGAGTATTGAAAAATAATGGTGCAGGACAGGGGTGTATTATTGTCCTTGCCAGTTAAGAGCAGGGATTTGTATCAAATGCATTTATTTTCAAATCAGAAACAAAGAGTGGTGACTATCACAATGAGATGAATTTCGAAACTGTTTTCTAAGTGGGAGAAATAAACACTTATCCCCACCCAACCTTTTTCAAAATAGTTTAATTGTAATGGACAATGCACCGTATAGTACTGTTCAAATAAATAAGCCACCAACAATGGGATCACTAAAGTCTGAAATGTAGCTGTGGTTTGACACAAACAGTATTCCATATGAATAACAGACGACGAAAAGTGAGCTCTTGGAGCTAATCCGTTGCTAATGTAAGTCTCTCAAAATTTGCATGGATAATTCCTCTCACCTCTTGGCCTTTCATACTCTGCAGGGGTGGCCAACCCGTAGCACTGACTGTACTAAAACACTATGGGTATCTCCTATCACCCCTTGGCCATTCATACTTTACAGGGGTGACCAACCCGTAGCACTGACTGTACTAGAGCACTATGGGTATCTCCTATCACCCCTTGGCCTTTCATACTCTGCAGGGGTGATCAACCCGTGGCACTGACTGTACTAGAGCTCTATGGGTATCTCCTCTCACCCCTTGGTCTTTCATACTTTACAGGGGTGATCAACCCGTGGCACGCGAAAGCATTTTAGCTGGTACATCTACAGTCACAAAATATAATAATAACAAATTTGACAATTAAATAAAACCACCTAATTGGGCCAAGTTAATGAATTTCTAAAATGTTATCTCTACTAAGTTGGCGATCTCTGCTGTATTTCTTCCCACTACTCAAGCTAACCTTCTCATCCCCTTGCGCTACAACCCCAAACACAGTGGCGTGTGGTCAATTCTGGACAGAGGGAAGCTATGAGGCTACAATAAAGGGGGTCTGATGGATCTTAGTTTAATTTATTGAAAACTCACATTGGTTCTTCTTTGTTTTTTGTATAGTTAAAAGTATTATGGGGAAGAAAGGACACAAACTATGCATGGAATAAAGCAAAATAATTGGTGATTTTAGAAATATTACTCAATCATTAAATTATATATATAAATAATAATTTTAATTCTAGCTTAAGAATAATAACAATGATCAATTAACTATTGCTGAAGTTTTCTTTTGGGTTGTGACCTGCAAATGAGTATGACCTTTGGCCTGCCTTATAATAGTTTTGAATCCGGATTTATTCTACATGCGACTATCGTTAGTAAATAGTAAGGTCAACTATATAATTTTCCACCAAACCATCACACCAATTTTAACTATACACTTTCATAAAACTGAATATTGAAACGTCAAAGTTTTTTATATAATATGTTGCCTGAAGATGGAGTGGGTCCGCCTGTTTCAATTATTTTATTTTTCTCGTCAAAAGCCCGGGACGAAAAACTAAGCTTCAAAATATTACAAGTCTAAACACAGCAGCCCTCCTGTAGCACTGTTGTACTTGTAGATGCACTCGTCATTCTACTCGTACTACTGTACACAAAGAAACAAACCACTTACCTTGGAGGATCAAACAAGCGTCAATATTCTGTAAAATAAAACTAAACATACTGTGAATTGGTGATAATACATTTATTTTGTAAAAAAAAAGTGCCCATAATATATCTAGAAACAATAAATATTGCTAAAAACAACTTAAAAATAATATGTTAACAGTATTAACGTACAATTATTATACACAAATCATGATAGTAAACTGCGCTGATACATGCCAAGGGAGACGCTGCTTCCCTTTCTCCGATTAGGACCGGACAGACCCGGAAACGAACGATTGACGGAATAAAGAGCGGGTGAAACCAGCTGGCTGGCCGGTTAGTCTGAGGAAGAACTGCTTGCTCTAAGAAAGAAGATCTGCCACCTCAACTCAGTATACTGGTTGGTGAGATTTCTGATTATAATAATTTGTTTTAAATTTATTTTCCTCTTATTCTCTTTATTCCCTTTTTAATTTTAGGGAATCTTTGTTTTCCTTGCATCCATTGTATAAATGCCTCTACCCAACGCCTTCCACCCCATTCAAGTGCCACCCTGATTAGTCCAGCAGTCAAGGACACATTCCTCAGTCTGCACAAATCACATTTTTCTGCTCAGTTTGTTTTTTGGTGCCGTACTGACTGATGTGTGCTCTGTTATCCTCCGCTGTAAAATATGTATTTTTCTATAGTGATTCATTTGCCGTTAGTGCCGTATTTTAATGGTCTTAGGTAAGCCATCCACTTCCAAAAGGAAGTACGAAGACGATTTTGCTCTTCGGGAGTTTGATAGTGAATGGGAACAAAAGTGTTTTATTTACAAAGTGAAATTCTTCTAAGCCTGTGTGTCTTATTTGTGGGGCTAATGTTGCATTCCCCAAAAAGTTTAATTTAAATCAGCACTTCAAACAGATGGATCCAGATATTAACATAAAATATTCAATTGGCTCAGCATTAAAAACAGAATTTTTAAATAAAAAGAAAAAATTCATTGGCTGGGCAGCAAATGCTTTTTAAAACGAAAAAAGGGATCTGTTGATGAAAATAGTCCAAGATTTCTTATGAAATCGCCCCCATTATTGCTTGAAATAAAAGCCATACTCTGAAGGAGAAGAGATAATAAAGCCAAGTTTAGTAGCCTTTTCAAAAACTACTGAAGATCCTAGAGTTATTAAAATGGTAGATGACGTTGCACTTTCAAGAAATACAGCTATGCGGAGGATCAATGAGATGTCTGGTGACGTTAGCAAACAAGTAGTTTCATGTATCAATACTTAATACTCTTCCTTTGCCTTGGACGAGAGCTGCGATATAAGTAACATTATTCAACTTTGGGCGTATGTGCGTTGTATCAACGAGTAACTTGATGTTTCTGAAGAATTTATAGACTCGCCCCAGTAAGTTTTATTAGAGGAGAAGATATGTTGAAAGAAATTAAATTAGTAATTGAAAACAACAGTTTAGATTGGGATAGATTAGACCGTGTCTGTGCGGATGGGGCCCCGGCAATGACTTGTAAAGTAAAAGGTTTTGTAGCTTTGTTGGAAAGTTATTTGAAGTGGAAACTTTTAAATACCACTGCATTATCCATAAAGAAGACCTTTGTGTCAAGGACATGAAATTCTCTTGTGTGTTCGATCCAGTGGTGTGATGTGCAACAAGATCCAAGCTAGGACACTCAACAGAAGGAAATTCCGTGAGCTCCTTGAATCGGTATCGGAAGATAAACAACATGGTGAGCTTCTGTTTCATTGTAGTGTCCATTGGTTGTCGCAGGGAAAGGCACTTGAGATATTTTGAAATGCAAAGGGTAATGTTCTGAAGTTTTCTGGAAGAAAATGAGGAACTAGCTGATGAGTGTAAGCTTTTAAAGAATGAAGACTGTCTATGGGATTAAGATTTTTATACGGACATTATGAGTCAACTTAGCAACTTGAATCAGCGTTTGAAAGGTAAAAATAACATTTTTATAATCATTTTTAGCTCCATTCGGGCTTTTAAAACAAAGCTCACTCTGTTGGGTCATAATCTTTCTCAGAATGAACTCTCCCATTTTCCTCGAATTAAAACACTTTCCAACACTGAATGTAGTGGGCTTCCAGGCTTTTATAAATACAAACATGTCATTTCCGATTTGAAAAAACTCTTTTTAAACTAGGTTTTCAGACTTTCAAGATGAAAAGAAAAGTGTTCAATTTTTCACGAACCCTGCTTCGATATTTATGGAAGAGATGGTTCCCTACCCTTTTGACGTAGAGATTTAAATTCTTGATATTTAGAACAACGCTGCAAATTACAGCAAGTATAAGGAAGTACTTGGAAATCCATCCAGCCAAGAATTTTCCATCTTCTGGAAATGCCTTCTCTCATGACACTATCCTAGATTAAGAGACCTGGCCTTGATATATTGTTGTAGATTTGGCCCTACATACATATGTGAGCTAATATTTTCACCTATGAACTCTGTCAAAAATAAGTACTGTTCAGTTCTCACTTATAAGCATCTAAAAACCTGATTCTTCTTGCTTCTTCCAAAACAAATCCAAGTATTAATGAACTCACTAACTTTAAAGAGATCTAGAAAATTGTTGTGATTTCTATTAGAATGTAGTTATCTTATTAATGCTGTTTTTATTAAATATTACTCATAGAATATAATGATAGTGTGTGAGTGGTGTACAGTAGCTGTGGATTATTTTTGGAATGAATATTCTTAAAACATGTAATTTTTCACTATAAATTAAATATTTTATGTAGGGTTTTTCATTACATTTTTTCTGATATCTTATCTGAGAAACACAGATATAACCCAAAACTCCTACTACAATCAGCAATCAATTATATTATATACAGTATTTCATTATCAATTTTTGAATGGGCCTTATTTATTATTGGCTATATTTTTCTAAAAATGTTGTGGGTAGTGAGGTAAAGTTAGGCTTGAGGTTTTGGGGTGGAGTGGCATGCCAAGGATTCTTATTACAAATAGTGGCACGCCAGGAAAAAAAGGCTGGCCACCCCCGCTCTAGAGTCTAAAGTGATTGCAGTGCTTGACCACGAAATGGAATACTCTCTATGTCGAGTAATAAATACTGATTAATCGTGAAACAGTGAGTTTTCATTTAATTCAACCAAAAAATTATCCTATATTTTGTTGTTTTTAAGGAGAAAAGTTTAGACAGCATTTTAAGATTTAGACAATAAGTTAATAAATTAAACAGAAAAAATACTGATATCAAATTTTATGAATGGTAATTTGTCATGTATTAATAAATACATCAAAATAAAAGTTAGTTCAGGGAAGGATTGCTATCATCTTTGTTTAAGGTGCACGATATCGAGTTTGCCCCCAACTTGGAGTATGTGTTCACCCAAACACTGCCAGTATTACAAGAAGCCATTAAAGAGGGCAAGGCGAGGTATCTAGGTGTGACAGGCTACCCTGTGTCAATCCTACAACGAGCAGTGGAGAGCAGTCCAATTAAGATACACGTTGTCCTCAGCTACTGTCGGAATACACTCATCGATGACTCTTTATCAGAAATAATTCCATCCCTGCAGGTAAGAATCTATTGCTATAATCTTAAAATTATTATTTAAATAACTATACGGTATATTTAGACTAATTTCAGCTCAAGCTTAACAGATTTGGAAGATTGTGCTGGTAAATCTACCTCAGAACAGCCCACATGCCATATTTATCTGTTTAAATCTCCATTATAGTTTGATGAATACGTTCCCCTCACTTTTGGTGGTGCGCTGATTTTGTGTCTAGGTTTCATTTATTGATCATGTTCTGAGGTTAGGTTTGGTTTTGTTGAATTTATGGGATAGCTTAGTATTGCCGATATACTCCTTTTTTCTCAAAGAATTGACTAAATTGTATGATTGAGTCAGCTCCAGTGAAAACAATATATTTGATAGTTTCATTTCAAATTTTTACTAAGCTGATGTATTGTGTAACGTAATGTGCGGTGAGTTTAAATATTAGTTTTTGAATGGAATGTTTAAAAAACACATAATAATAAAACCAGTATTGTGAGGTTTTATGACAGCTGTAAATGAGATCAACAAGTGCTATTTGTTAAATTCACCATCGGCCATAAAAATCTAAAAGATGGTGTGTACGCTGTCATGAACCCTAATGAATCGGTGTTCCTAAAATAATAATGTAACCCTTTATGGATACAGCCAAAATTAAGACATACATTGTTACAAAGCATACAGAAAATTAAATGCCAATTAATTAAAGCATATTAAATAAACACAATTAGTAGAAGGAAAAGGCTGGGTATAGCTCACTTTTAAGGAAACAAGTTCCTCTTTATTCTCCTACTCCACCCCTAGGCAAATAATAGACAATACCTTACTCCCCCTGACCGCCCAACCCCATTCCCCTCCAGTCCTTGCAAACCTTATACCAATGAACGCTAAGCGCTACCCCCCGCCCCCAAGCCTACAGCCAATGAGCCTCTACCAAATGTATGACCATATCCAAGATGGCAAAGCCCTACCCCCTTCTTATCCTCAAAAACCACATCCTAAGTCCAAATAACATCTAGTGGCGAATCCCGGCTTTCATCCTACACCTTTCAACCAATGAGCGTCTAGCCCCACGCCTCTACGTCCCACTTGTCAACCCTCTTTGCTCCAACCATAGCCCTCCTTCATTACCCCAATCCATAACCCCCAAACACCACCACCCCATTATCTTGCTGACGCAACTCTCCTCCACACAGCTTCTAACCACTACCACACCTCCCCATGTCTTGTAAAGACACGTATACACTAGGCGAACGCGGGCGAATGAAGGGAAGCGAACGAATTCAAGAGTATATAATGTAGAAAAGAATATGTAAAAATCATATTTTTATATATTATATTTATGGGAGATAATATTATTAAAAAACATATATTAAGTTCAGTGATGTCCTTAAAAAGTATTAAATTAAATAGATGATAAAATAATAATGGACTAGCTCAGGTTTAAAATGAAAACAATACTCTAGGTTCAAAAACCAACATTTACATTTATCAAAACAAAATAATTATTTCGGGGTAAAAAAAATTAATAATAATTAAAATTGAACACGAGACTCCCTCAAGAATTCTAGTTCATGTTGGGAAAAAACCTTAATTGGACCTAGTCAACAATGGATCTACCTTGTGCACAACAATACTAGTCTCCAAGGTCAGCATACGAGTGAACTGCTTGTAGGTGAGACTTAGCTAAATATGGGGTTGTTCTTTGGATAGCAACAATACAAAATACAATAGATGATGATTAATAATGAACCTTATAAATAAATGTACACCACAATGAAGGTAGAATGGAGAAAATATGTAATTTCAGTCAAATTTAAGATTCAGATATTCCTGCCTAATAGACGTCTATTAAAATACAAAGTTAAAATTACATTACATATGATATGCTCAGCGTCAGTATTATTCAGAGTGAAAGAATTAATCTTATTTTGTTTATATAGATAGAAAAAGAAAATAAATTAGTCTAAGTACGTTTTGAATCAGATTTAAATGGACTTATTAAACAAACATACATCTAATAAAACTTTTTGAAATCCCTAACATAAAATAGTCAATTTCCTCAATGAGTTTGGTCGATGAACACTAAAACAATAAGAATTAAATAAAGTCATTGCATTTTGTTGAAGTCATGACTCTGACCAAAAGTTTCATTTCCAGAGTCAATTGTTGAAACAATATATTATGTTTAAGTTGTTTTATTATTTTTTGTCTATGTTGTTTGATCGTTTGTTTCTTATCTCGTTGGACTCTGGTCTTGGGGGTGGTACGGTTTAGTGAGGCGGTAGGTGGAGTACTAATTTTTAGGCCGGAGAGCGGGCTCTTGGGAGTTGCGGTCGTGTGGGGGTGGAGTGGGATGACGAATTTGGAGAGGGGGAGTTCCGGGGTGAAAAGGGCTTTGAACATGGCGTAGCATTGCCCTCCCTTGCTGCGGTAGTACCGGTGATGAGTGGTAGGGGGTCACGAAGAAGGAGGAGATGGAGGAGACTGTAGGGCTTCTTAGTAAATTGGCAACCCGGATGTCTCTGAGTGCAAGGGAGAGGTTGTAAGATGGCAGCCCGGATGGTTCTGAGTGCAAGGGAGAGGTTGGAAAAAGCGAACTAAAATAATTAAACCAAATTTCTTTGGTTAAGGCTCCGATTGTTTATTCTTGATTTTCTCTTCCCTTATCCCCAGACATAAACATGTTTTATTAGCTGGGGAGGTTAGGCCCAACCCTCCTAAGTCTTAATATTTAAACTTAGGCTAGAACATGTATATTTTACCCTCTTATAATTAGCATAAACAATTTTATATACAACATCTTTACATATTCCTACAAGATGGATTGTTTTTGTCCTTTTTCTGTAGAGTTTTGGGTTTAGTAGGTCTCTTTGCCTTGGCGCGATCTCTTGCCCGAAGTTGCAATTATTGGGCTGTTCCACCAACCGCGCACTAGGCGGTTCTCGGGGGTGTGGCGGATCGTTTTACCGGCCGAGCGGGGGTTGCCCATGGGGAAGGGAGGGGTGGCCTGGTGTGTCCGCTCGTTACCAGGTGACCCTGCCTGTCTCACCAGGGGGTGTAATACGTCTCGGAACGGTCACCAGGTACCGTACCCATACGGTCGACGTACAACAATTCCCCCCTGTAAAGTTGACCCGTTCCGAGACGTAAGTTTCACTCGCGGTCACTTTGAACACTTTTTTCGAACTTTGGTTTCCCCCGCAATCACTTTGTTTTGGACTCGGCTCGTTCTTCTTCTTCCTGCGGTTTGCGCGAAGGTCTCAGCTGGAGCTGGTTTCGGTGTGCTTTGATCTCGTCTGCTTGTGGGTTCGAGTCTAGTAGAAGCTGGTACATGTGCTGTCCGCACTGTCTCTGCATGGTGTAAGGTTCCGTCTACCTGGGGCAGAATCCGGCGTGGATCCCTTGGGCCGCGTTGGACAATGGGTGGTTCCTCATAAAGACACTGGCTGCTATGGGCAAGGGGTCCTTCTCAGCTGATGTCCTCCTCCCTAAGTATTGTTTCTGGTACTTCTTTTGGTGTAGTTTCGCCTCCGTGTGTTGGGAAAATAGTCTTTGGACTCGTTGTTGACGTAGCTTGGCAGCTACTGGGATAGGTACAGGTTCGAATTCTTCTGAAACTCAGTCTTCGGGTCGTATGGGAAGTTGCCCGAAGAGAAGTGGGCAAACCCGGTGGCCTCTTTTCATCGGTTTCGGAGGTGGAAAAGAATTTGAGGAATGGCCTTGTCCCAATGTCATCAATGATGATCCTTCCCTTGGAGACTCGTGCAAATCCCCACCTTTAGATCTTGATTTCTCCGTTCTACTGGATTCTCCCTTGGGTGGTACGCTGCGGTTGTCCACCTTTTGGTTTTCCAGGTGCGGAAGATCTTCTTCCATGTGGACGAGTGGAATTGTGGACCGTTGTCTGTAAGAAGTGCTGCTGGGTATCCCCACCTGGGGATGATTTCTTGTTCCAAGATTCATTGGATTTGGAGAACGTTGGACTTCGAGAGGGGAAAAGCTTCCGTCCATTGCGAAAAGAGGTCAGTAATGACTAAGAGAAATAACTTCCCTTTGGTTGACCTGGGGTAGGGCCCCATGAGGTCTAGTATGACCTCTTTCCATGGTGAAGTAGGCTCTCTGGCTTTCCATGGTGTCTTCGTCATTCTCCCACAAGTCTTCATCGTGGCGCATGTATGGCCAGCTCGGACGTGTTTTCTTACGCCTTTGGTTACTCCCTTCCAGGAGTATAGCTTTCTGAGATTCTGTAGAGTATTCTTTTCCCCTGGGTGGCCCACTTCTGCGTGGTCGTGGAAATATTTCATGATCTCTTCCCTCACTTCTTGTGGGGCTACAATCTTCATAGATTGCTCTGGATATTCTCTATAAAGCAGCGCACCATCTTGATAAGTGAATCTGGTCGCATAGAGCTTTTCCTCTCTGGATCGTTGGTCAACGGGAATTCTCACGATGTCTTTCAGCCATCTTATTTGGCTCTGTATGTGGGGATCCGTGCGTTGGGCCTTGATGACCCTCTCGGATAGTGTCGGGGTGGAAGGTAGGTTGAGGAGGCGAAGTGGTTCGGGAGGTGGAAGAGGAGCTTTTGGGGGTATCATCCGGTTCCATTCTCTTGTGTCTTACTCCGTGGATTATTCTCCCGGGTTTCTTGATAGAGCACCTGGTAGCTCGTTCTTCTTCCCTGGTCGGTGTTAGAGCGTGAAGCTATACTCTTGTAGTAGCAGAGACCAACGTATTAGCTTGGATCTGCCATCCTTTATATTGTTTAGCCACGCCAGGCATTTAACGTCCGTTTTTAGTATGAACGGTTTGTCTAGGTATATCTGATACCTTTTTATCACCCATATTATGGCGAGGCATTCTTGCTTGTTGTTGTGATAACGGCGTTCCACGGGTGATAGCTTTGCGCTACCATAGTAAATCATTTTTCAGCGTCCTTATACTTCTTGGTACAAGAGTGCGCCTAATCCTGTTCCACTGGCGTTTGTTTGAAGACAGAAGGGTGTCGCTGGGTCGGGTCGGTGCTGGACCTAAATGTGTTTAAATGTTTCTTTCGTCTGTTCTAAGGTCTTTTGCTCTGGAACACCCCACTTCCATTTCTGAGTCGCTCCTGATCTGGTGGTGAGTAGGCTGGTGATCTCAGCCATGTTCTGCATGAACTATCGTAGCCAGTTGCACGTCCCGAGAATTTTTGTATTTGCCGCCTTGTTTTGGGAGTGGGGTATTATTGGATCACCTTTGAGCTGTTCGGGGTTTGGGCTATTTACTTATGAGAAGATGATATGTCCCAATTAGCTGAGCCTGGTTTTCCTGAACTCGCACTTCTTCGTGGCGCCTGTGAGTCGGTATATTTATAGCCGTTCTTAAACCTTTTTTAGATGTTCAAGATGTTCTTCGTAAGAGTTTGAATATATGATAATATCGTCCCGGTGCCCCTTTTAACCCAAAGGGCATGACCTTGAATTGATACGTTTCTCCATTGGGTGTGCTGAACGCAGTGAGGTGTCTGCACACCGGGTATAATAGGATCTGCCATTACCCGGATTTGAGATCTAAGGTACTGAAGATTTTTGCTGGACCTATCTCTTGGAGCAACTGTGGGATGTGAATTAGTGGGCTTCTGTAGCCGCGTTGAGTAACCGATAATCAATGCAGAACCTAGGAGTTTTTTTCTTTTCTCTCGATGATGACTATGGGTGCTTGGTACTGTGACGTTCTGGACTCTATGATATTGTCTATGAGCATTTCTTCGACTTGGTTTTGAATTATCTGTTTCTTCTGAAGTGAGTATCTGTAAGTGGGTCCTCGGATGGGGCGGTCATTCTTCAGGCAGATCTGATATTGTGTGTTGTGTGCAATTGGTTTGATTTTGGGGATTGTAAATGTTGAATGCCTTCTGATGCTGCTTGATGACTTGTCACCCGGGATAGTATACAGTGAATACATTTTATAAGTGTGAAATAGGTACTTTTTATAACAGTGAAAGAATTAAATAGGTAACAAAAATAGATGTATTATATAATAAAATAAAAGGTGATATCGGGCTACAATTGCTAAAAGAAAATAAAAAGTTGGACCAAAGAATAATAACAATGGTTGAAGTCCGTTTAATAGGCAAAGGAAAATTAGTAACTCTTAGATGAACAATATTACGTTTTAAACTGGCAAATAAGATAGGTTTTAACAACTCCAAAATCATAGGAACTTCCCATGGCTCGGGAGAATACGTGTCCAAGACGACACGGCAACAGTCAAAAGGACGTTACGTATACAGAGAGTATTGGATTACAACACAGCCGGGCTAGCGCCTGACTTCCACCAGAAGGGTCTAAACAGAAAACATGGTGGATTAAATACAAATAAAGATGTGACAACAGATCCTATAATTTTAGAGCTATTAACCCAAGCTCGTCCTAGCTAGCTGGCTTGGCTTGTAATAAAGAACTGTTTCAGATATTGTAAGAGGACGGACTGTCCATTACATCAGCAAATGGCTAAAAAGCAACTAGGTGTCTACACTAAATAGTACTATGGGTGGTCCTTTCCCAGTGCGTACTGCCAGAGCATTCAATAGTACATTTATGTCACTACCCACTGTCTGGGGTAAACCTCAAGTTTAGAATACACCAATATTAAATACTAAATCATAAGAAGCGCCAACCAAGGGGCGAAATAAAATACTATCTGTGCGGGCCACCATACACACTTAGCCATGTTCCGCACTTTGCGCACCCAAAATAATAACACAGAATAAGAGATGCCAAATAGTGTGCTGTGAGATATTGACCTAGCTAGGTCCTCATGTAAAGGCGTTAGACAACCTGCTGTAGCCATACAAAAATTTGAACATATAATCATGTCGTCCACGGCGTCATGTAATATTGCAAAGTCTTATGGACTTAGAGTGGAAGAATGAACTTGTGAAGAAAAGGACTCTTAAGCCTGGGTTCTATTACATATAGAGCTCAAGGCTCCTGTATCTCAACTATATCATAAGGATATAAGGAAAATATGTAGTCAAAATTTCTGAATAACAGAAAATTAAGTCAGCTATACTCAAAAACTAAACTTAGTCACTCTGACTAAATCATAGCATCTGAAGGACTAATAAGGGAAACAATCGTCGTGACTAAAGCAAACACGTCTGATGGACGTGGGACTAATATCATAGCCACTTTGACTAACAAAAACTAAACATTGTTACTCTGACTAAAACTTCACGTCTGATGGACGTGGGGCTAATCTCATAGCCACTTTGACTAACAAACACTTACAGTGTCATATGGACTAACTCAACAAGTCTGAAGGACTTGGAAAATAACTGAATACTTGGATCAATAGATGAGATTCCCTCGGCGTTGAGGTGGTGACACCCACGACCTAACCGTCATGTTCATCAGAATCTTCTACAGGTGCTGGAGTAGAGTTTCCTTCTTCGAAGCTATCCAAGTGATGAACTACAATCTGTGAACCTAGGAGTCCCCCGTTATATACCCTTTTCTTGACTAGCAAATTGGGCAAGTAAACAAAGGAATAGGGAGGAAAGGGGAGGTTTTTTGGAATGGTGGAGAAAGAGTTGCCAAGGAAGTCCGCTAGGGGAATAGTGGTCTTCGCTCGCGGCTTCGCTATGACGAACCAACGATCGTCTGGTCTTTCTTCAATGTTGAGGTCAAGAGGTTAGACGTGCGTTGAAACTGCCACGCCTTTGCTTCCGCCATGCTAGCAGAACAGTTGGTGAAAGAATGATGTTCGTATCCAGGAACATCCACGTAATGTAGGTAGAATCCAAACGATATTATTAATGAATCTATCAGTATTAATTGTTTTCTTCTGATTCCCTTATTGTAGTTTAGCATGTTGTGCGAATTACAGTTTGTAGATGTCATTTTGATTTAGGTGACATGATACATTTGGAAGAGGTGGGTCTGTAGTGCTGGGGGAAAGCTGTGTTGCACTTACTCGGGGTTGAAATTGCTGACCTTCTCTGGTCCTTTCGCGACCCAATATATTTGTTCTCTTTGCTCTTTTCCAAATAGTACGCATGCAGGCTGGTAATCCACTATTACCTCTTGGTTGGTGAGCCACGTATGACCCAGAAGGATTTCTTCCATGAGATCATCTGCAACTAGACACGTAATGACCATTTGGTTGTGCAATATCTCTATAAGGAGCTGGCAGTGGCCTCAAATATTTAGTTCCATTCCTTTCTTGGCTAGGGACACCGAGGTGGGTACTTTGACCATTTGTTCCCGTGTGTGAGAGTCGGGGGCTGAGGTCCTGACGAAGTTCTGCAATGCTCCGGGGTCTTGGATGGCTCGAAATTCTCTTGAGGGCGTGTAAACTGGGATTCGGGGTAAGTTTGCTGGCGGTCCACTACTAAGTATGGTCTGTTGGGCCGGGGATGAGCTCGGCCACGTTTTCATCTCTTGGTTCCTTTTCCCGTTCTTGGCTGTGTGGTTTGGGCGTCACGTGGTCTGTCCGTGGTTCTCCTGGCGAGGAGTACGAGGATCTCTGTGAAATGCTGGGCAGGATAGAAATGGCATTGAGGATGGGGTCTGGGATTTCGAAAATACCTTAAAGGAAGGGGTTTTAGTTATTCGTGAGAGGCGGATGGGAGTATATCTCGTTGCACTGCCTGAAGTCTTTTCAGTAATTGGGCTATTGAAGTGGGTGGGATGGAGGTGATAAATGGCCGGATGATGAAGAGGAGGAGTTCACTTATGAGGGGTAGAATTTGTTCGGTGGGAGCGGTGGGGAAGAAAGGCTTGTACAGCCTCATCTTTCTTAGAATGAAGTGGCTGGTAGCTTCTCCAGCTGTCTGTGCTTCTCCATATAGCT
Organism: Timema genevievae; assembly: GCA_902155825.1. Taxonomy (NCBI): domain Eukaryota; kingdom Metazoa; phylum Arthropoda; class Insecta; order Phasmatodea; family Timematidae; genus Timema; species Timema genevievae. The sequence continues at coordinate 16,768 of CABFWO010007203.1, forward strand.
TCGCTTGGAGTTTGACTCTTAGTGGTGGAGAGTCGAATCGTTCTTGGAGCCTCTTTTGAAGTTCTTCCCAAGTGTTGGAATATCCCTAATAATATTTCCACCATTGTGCGGCGTCTTGATTTAATCTTTCTTTCACTTACGTTGTCCACATCTCCTTAGGTGTGTTGCTGTAATGGAGGATTGCTTCACAGGTCCAGGCCTGAGAATTCTTGGAGAATAGGCTAGAAGGTGGGCTGTGGGGATTTGGCAGCCATGATTGTGGGGGATTGGCTTGACTTTCCATGGAGTTCAAGTTCGTTATGCTCAGCGGCCGTTTTTCGTTGCATGGTTGGCAGATGATTTGGAGCCCAGTGGTATCTCTGTCTTTTTCTTCCCAGATTAAGCAGAGGAAATGATACCATTCCTTGCATTTATCACAGTAGATTGTTCTTTCTCCTTTTCTGGGGCAGGTGGGGCTTTCACACTGATGTCGGGTGCGTCTTGACATTTTGTAGTTGGTTGTTGGTCTTTTTTTTTAGCGTCACCGAGTTTTTCGAAAATTTTAAAATTGGTGAGTCCTTGGGTGTGGGGTTCTCTGAAGGCTTCAGCCGATCACTCTACTATTCTTTCTTCTTGTTTCGGAGGAGGCCCAACGTTGGGCACCTTATTTATTTTATTATCTTTTTTCTGTTTATGTTGTTTGTTCGTTTTTTCTTATCTCGTTGTACTCTGGTCTTGGGGGTGGTAGGGTGTAATGAGGCGGTAGGTGGAGTACTAATTAATAAGCTGGAGAGCGGGCTTTTAGGAGAAGCGGTCGTGTGGGGGTGGGGTGGGATGACGAAGATGGAGGGGGAGGAGTGCAGGGGTGAGAAGGGTTTTGAACATGGCATAGCGTTGCCCTCCCTTGCTGCGGTGGTACCGGGGATAAGTGGGAGGGTGTCATGAAGAGGGAGGCGATGGAGGAGACTGTAGGGGTTCTTATGTTAGGAAGGAAAATGGCAGCCCGGATATCTCTGAGTGCAAGGGAGAGGCTGTAAGATGGCAGCCCGGATGATTCTGAGCGTAAGGGAGAGGTTGGAAAAAGCGAACTAAAATAATTAAACCAAACATCATTGGTTGAGGTTCCGATTGTTTATTCATGATTTTTCTTCCCTTATCCCCAGATATCAACATGTTTTATTAGCTGGGAGAGTTTGGGCCCAATCCTCCTCCAAGGCTTAATCTAAACTTAGGCTAGAGCATGTATATTTTACCCTCTTATAATTAACATAAACAATTTTATATACAACATCACATATTCCTATAAGATGGATCTTTTTTGTCCTTTTTTCTCTAGAGTTTTGGGTTTAATAGGTCTCTTTGCCTTGGTGCGATCTCTTGCCCGAAGTTGCAATTATTGGGCTGTTCCACCAACCACGCACTAGGCGGTTCTCGGGGGTGTGACGGATCCTTTTACCGGCCGAGCGGAGGTTGCCCGTGGGGAAGGGGATGGAGGGATTGCCTGGTGTGTCCGCTCGTTACCAGGTGGCCCTGCCTGTCTTGCCAGGGGGTGTAATAGGTCTCGGAACGGTCACTAGGTACCGTACCCGTACGGTCGACGCACAACAAAGTGGGGGAAAGAAGTGGTTCCAAATAAAAAATGGATTGAAGTAGGGGAGTACCCTATCACAACTACTAGTTGTAATGGTAAAAGAAATGGTCGTTAATAAAGTGGTAGTAAAACTCAGGGAGGAAAGAATGAACGCCATGGTGTTTGCTGATTACTTATGATATGGAATGATAAAGAAGAGGAAGTACAGAACCAGCTACAGGAATGGAATAAGAAAATGAAAGAGTGTGGAATGAAATTTAGCATGAAGATGTGTGACGTGATGGTAATTACCAGGAAGTGAATAAGGCCTAATAAAGCTTTAAAGTTGTATGAAGTAAAGCTGTGAAAAATACAGAACGTAAAATATCTTGAAAATGTGATTGAGGTGAAAGGTGTATGCCCAAGTAGAGAAGATGTAATGCAAAGAGGACATCTGGAAGATTTGTTCTTTCGGTGTGTAAGATACCTGGTATGCAGAAGAGAAGTGCCCTTGAAGTGTAAGGTGGTGTTATAAAGGGTGTACTTTGCACCCATTTGTACATGCAGCAGAAATATGTACAGTACATTGAATGTAAGAAAGACTAGGAAAGTGGAGGTCATGGGAATGAATTTTGTTATGAGCACGTTGGCGGTCACGAGGAAAAACAAGATTAGGAATTAAGTTATCTGGGAAATAAGGAGATACAGAGAGTGCATGAGATTGTAGAGGAAGCAATACTGAGTTGGAATGGGCATGTAATGACAGTGGAGAAGAAGAGGATGCCAAAGAAATTAATATAAATGAAGTATGTAAGAAAAATACTGCCAGAGAGGCCAAGAAAGAAATCGGATGAGCAAATAACAGCAGGCGTACAAGTGAGAGGAGATGAATGGAAACAATTAAATGAGAAAGGATAGAGGATGATTGAGGTATTTTAATAAACTGACATAGCTCCAGGTTGGAAACGGTTCATGATGATGATACTTGAGTTTAGTATTTTCCTTTATAAAGATATAATTATTAATGTTAATAGGTTGATGCACTCACTGAAGATCGAAGAGTGTCCTTTGAAGCTGACATTTATGATGGTTTATAACGCCTGGTTTATGGTGGACAACATACCTTTACGGCTAATAGGGTGATAATGGAGATAATGAGAGGATAATAGACAAGTCCTGACATGTTTATAGCTTTAGAGAGAGTAAAAACCAAAAACCATCCTAACTAGAGAAGAGGGGTGCGCAAAACCTGTCTGGGTAGGGTGGTGTCAAGGCATCAGGACGAAGGTCTTTTGACGCTCATTGTTTGCAAGGCTTAGGACGGAGTAGGGATTTGCAATCTAAGATCCTCACTGGCTTTAAGGTATATGAAGGGATTAAACGCTTTTTGGCTTTAAGGTTTGGGAGGGGGAATGAGTTCGTGGCTTTGGAGGAGTATAGGGAGAGGGTGGGTTAGGGTGGAGGCTTCCAGATGATCAAGAATGGATCTGTTAAAGTCGAAACTCATTGCCAATTGATTTGTCCACTGTCAGGGTGATTATTAACGCTAGTTAGGTAACATCCTGCAAGGGTAATTAATTAATGGCTATAAGGTTGGCAGCACTCATACTCTAAGATAATTAGTGGTAGTGAGCCTTTTATCACTGACTGTTGCCCCGTGAACCACCGTAGCATTGACCATTGCTATGGTAACCATGCTATAAGCAATCATGTGCATAGCCATTTTGCTGAATGAGAACCGGCTATTATTATAATTACCTTGGTGTGATTATACAACTATAATAGCTTGCAAGGGCGAAGACAGGTGGGGGTTCCGGACCCGCCTGGAATTAACGCCCCTTTAAAGGGGGGCCACAAATATATATAAAAACCTAATGTTCTGTTTTTTATTCTTATTACAGTTTGAATTGTATATGTCGTCAGCCAAGTACTAGTTAATGAATATTTTAATATTCACTTTCAAGATATACCTTGTACAACTTCCGATTATAAAATTAGCTCAATCAACATTAAAAATACTATTCTTCTTTTCTGATGCATTCATATGGTAATGGAAAATCACCCTAAGAAAATTGCACCTTTAATAACAGAACAACCGTCATAAGTGGAGTTTGTAGCTTATGTAGCTTGTGTACCTGCTTACTCAAAACATTATTTACTAACTACGAATAGTTTGAAAGAAGGGACAGGATTGGGGGGAGGGAGCATGGTCCCGACTCCTACCCCTAGAAAAACGAGCTTATTACGCCCTTCATAGCTTGGCTATTTAATTTATGAAATATCATATTTAAACCCTTATTACCTTCAAAATAATTGTTCTTGATCCACCCCTATATCTCATTGTGGAGGATCAATGCTATTCTTATAGGATAAGTGCACCTTCATATGGCGTGTGGAGATTCTATGTTAACCTCAATAGAGAATGTCATTTAAACCATTCCTTATTTATTTATTTTACAAACTTTCAGTATTACACTTTAAAAATTTATCTTAGCTCGTCCAAAATTGTAAGGAGTGATGCACAAGAGTCAAGTGCTAGTAATCAACACATATTGCTCCCTTGAAGAACATATTCTGGAAAGACTTTATTTGTAGATACTACTTTATTTGTTTTTATTGCAATTCTGTTCTGTATTATTGTTGTAGAAAAAAGGTGTTGGGGTCATCAGTGCAACAGCAACCGCAATGGGTCTTCTTTCTAATGCTGGCCCTCCTGATTGGCATCCCGCGACTAACGAAATCAAGATGGTGTGCAGAGAGGCCGCCAAATACTGCAAGGTGAGCTGCAATCAAATAGGATCACATTAGTCATTGAAATACGTAAACTCTCATTTTAAAACATGATTATGAGGAAGAATTGTGATTGTCAAAATGTTTTAATTCGATATTTTGACGAATGGCAACTTTTCATGACCCCATGAACCCGAATATTTTTTTTTTTCAATTCCGTAAATCTGTTTGCTACTAGGATTAGATCCAAAACCATTTTAGGTGAAGAAGTGAAATAATCTGTGCGATGTACAGTTCCATTTGTATATCTAACATCACAAAGAATGATGCGATGAGTGAGTCTGAATGTGAGTGTCAACCTCATAGCATAAGATAGAGCTGGTTTAATTTTGGAATATCGTCATATGTGCATTTGTAAAGACCCCAGAAATTTTAGCTTTTTAATCACTTTTAGAGCTAATCGCTTAGGGAGCAGACATATACCAGGGGATTAAACCATTGTGACCATTTCTAACGCTCTGAAAGTATCCCAATACCTCCCTCACTTATCAAGATGAGCCTGCTATTACTATAGCTGGCATACAATATGTGTGATAATCTAATGTTTATAGTACAATCAAGTTTAAGAACGCCAAAAAGTTGAATACATTTTTTTTTGTATGTGCAGGAATTAGATGTAGAACTAGGCAAGCTTGCTGTTTACCACAGCTTGAAAAAGGATGGTGTGGCCATGCACGTTGTTGGTATGAACACGATGGATCTTTTAAACAGTAATCTCAACATTGTCTACAACGGAATAACAGCCCATGAAAAACGAGTGCTGGAACATGTCAAAGAAAAGTAAGTACCTTATTAAACAATGCTTTTCCGATCTCGTGTTTTACAACTCTCACGCTGACTGGAATTAAATGGCATTCCAAGGATTGTAACATAGAATTTTAAAATAAAGATTAAGTTAGAGTAATGTTTAATTTCGTGATTTTGTTGTAGTACCTTATGCAAGTACTGTCAATATGGATGATATATGTTGGTAGGTTCTTCTCCCGTCTAAGAGAAGGCCACTGGGAGGGACTGGAGTTGAAGAGATATAACGAGATAACTGCTGCAGAGGACAGCTAACAACATTGTAATACAATACTGTTGTGTGGGGTCAGCCTGGAAACCGAAATACAAATACTTAATCCTCTTATTCACTCTTGTTATCGTTATTTTTATCAAATATATACCAATAAATGTTGTATTCTGATAAAATTAATTGGTAGGCTGTATGTATTCTAAAAGTTTCAGCATGAATTCGGAGGGCAAAGACCCTTGACTACTGTTTGCCAAGTATGTCATTAGATTTGTATCTGTAAAATATTTGAACATGGGTGCTTTTATAATAGTGGGTTTCAAATAGTTATGGTTTCCTCTCACCCACAACAAAAAAGAGGGGAAATTTCAATGATTATCATCCACTCAAATTGTAATTGAATATCAAAACACAGCACACTACAGATAATCCAGTACAGAAGCGTATTTAGGTGGAAAAACGGATTAAAGATGAAAATTTGTGAGCGTATACAACTGGCATTATAGAATCTTAATCCTTTGAGTCCCAAAATATCCTGGCTGGGCTAGATCCACAATGGCGAAAAATATAACCCAATTTTGGATTTTTACTTTTTTGAGTCTAGTGGCTGAACAAAACATGATAGAAAGATAAGATTTGCATAACAACACTAATTGCATAATTGAAGACACGAATAATGTATATTATGTGTTTATGACACATTTCTATCACACCATACAGGCTGCTTAATATTTTATGGTACCGAGAAGAAGACAAAAATTTGGTTAAGAATCTATTTTCTATTATTAAGTGAGATGGGACCAAAAAATTTTTAAAATAAGGATTGTGAAGGGATACAAATTTCTTAGAATTCATCCTTAGTACATTTGTATAGTTTGACATGAGAGCCAGAAATTGATACATTAAAATGGAACAATACCACGCACGTGAGGCAGCCTTAAAACGTGGCCTGTTCCCAGCTCTCGGTTTGTTTGTTGTACAGTGAACACGTGCAAGTATGGACGCGTCACTTAGAGTCAGGTGTGGCACTTTTGTTTTCTGTATATTGCAATCAGTTTTCCGACTGTCCTTTGAATGAAAGCTTACCACAAAGTCCTATTTTAGTTATAGATGATGGAGATTTGCTTCACATAGTAGTTTGGCCAAAATTAGCTACTTTCTCTCAACTTTGTTGCCACTAAGTTGATTTCGTATTCTATGGAAACAATTCTGGCCCCAGTACTAAATACATTGAATATATGAGACGGGCAAAGAACACATCAGTGGAGATTTCTGTGGGTCCTACAATGATAGCAGATACATCATAACACGCATTCCTTTCGAATTCCTCAAACAAGTCGAGATTCAAAGAGCCATCAATCTATCACGCGAGGGATTACGATCAGTTGTGGTTGGAGAGGAGACACAGGGGACACATACTTAATTGTGTTACTGATTGCTGTTTCAGGCAAGACCTCAGATGTTGGCTTGCTTGTTACAGGTTCACAAACACGCCTAAGAAAAACACTCATTAGTCAGAACCTTCAGCAGGCTCTAGGAGATGTAACTGGAAATTTTATATTTCTTCATGCAATAACAGAATGTGATACAACCTCTTCAATGTTCAGGAAAGTAAAACGGACTGCTTTCAATTATTTTAAGAAAGAAAAGAAACTCAGAAAAGAATTGCTCATTTTCATCAAAAGAACATCCTCTGTTGACAATATTGCTTTGATAGGAGAACATTTTATTATTCGTGTGTATGGAAATAACGTCAACGATAGCCTAGACAAGACAAGATACAAACTTTACGTTAGCATAATAGCAAGGCAGCCGATAAGTACCAAGTTTTACCTGCCAGTCCTACCACCAACAGCTGCTGCAGCAAGGCTGCACAGCCTGTGAGCTTTCCACCAGGTTCACACATGGTTTGGCGTCCTGATCGATGTCAACTATAATCTGCTTGAACAGTCATAACTAAATTTCTTTTCTTTGCTTCTGACACACTACCCACACTCCATTACTTTCTTAAAGATAAGTATTTATATCTAATTTTTAGCGATCTATAACTTTTATATAAAATTTTTTTCGATTCCATCCCTTATAATAAAAGAAAACAGCTTCGGAAGATATTTGTTTAGATTTCCACTAAGTATAGTGTAACATTAAACTGACTGTACAGATCTATAATCATATAAAATATTCATGCCTTTATATGATAAGTTTATCAACAATATATTAAACCGCATCGTTCTAGCTCCTTTTATATAGCCGTTTACATTTAAAAAGCAAAAATTCAAAATGATGGCATATTTCCCGCCATAGCAAATATACCGCAAATAGGATTTTATGGAATTTGACGGTTTTGTGTTCCATGATATAATTTTTATATGCACACCAATTTTCAGCTTGATATTCCGTTTTTCCCTCATCTTGCCTAGTAATGAGTAGTTATACTGGACTAAGATTATAGCAATACCTACATATGTGTAGTAAAAATGTCAGGACTGAGAGTGGTATGATCACATTCCTAAATTAAAAAAAGAGACAGACCCTATTCAATTGGTTTATTGTAACTTAATGCGTATAGTCCACACAGGTAGCAAAACGAGAAGCAAAATAAGACATAAACAGAGTAAAATGAAGTGGTACATAAATCAATCGTTCATCATGTCTTGGTGGGAGGGAATCAGCTGGATTGTACAACTTGGGAAAATCACACAATGCTGCTAGGGAAAAAATGAGTCTCCCAATTATTTGAGAATTAATGCTCCAGAAGCTATTCAGATGTGAAAACTGTGACTAACCTAATAATACGCTTTTGCTAAGTCATTTATCTATTGCTAAGACATTTACACATATATTTTGCTTAAAGTAAACTATCTGAAAAAAAAGTATATGAAATTTCTGCTTGATTATCATGAAATGGTGTATTTATACTACTGACTTTTTAAATTCTTTGATGACAATTATTTTATATATATAAAATCTTGGTTACAAATAAGTCTATAACGAATGCTACAAAAAGATATATACTTAAAAACAACTAAAAGTACACAGTTTTGACTCCATAAATCCTTCACAATAAAAAAAAACAGAAGCATTACCTGCTACAGTTAAAGTAGCTCATAATAATCCCCATCCCACTACTCCACTGTGTATACTCTTATAGTGTAGTAAATATATTAGCGAAAATACATTATAATAAATGTACCTAGAATGCATAAACATAACTCAATGTTTATTTAAGGGTGTATGACCCAAAATTAATAATATATAAATTTTATATATATATATATATATATAT
>CABFWO010007204.1:0-13682 GCA_902155825.1 Timema genevievae
TATTAACTCTTAACGACTTGCTTGTACTAACAAACATTCGTATCTTATAATTGAACGGGGCTAAGCCCGATTAGCCCGTTACAATGTATTGAGCACAAGCAAGCGATATCAACGGCAAATGAATCGTCCCGCTTGCAAAAATGTTTCCACTTTAATTCAGTTTAATTGTTTTAGGAAACGGGTCAAAGTGAACTCCTATGACCTTTTGGTGTCTATCGTGATTAGTACAACTGTCAATCACACAGACCACCATTGTTACAAACTCGCATTTGATGAAACTACACTGTTATTACACTCGGAGACTGACGCGTGGCTCTCAGCTGAAGTTAGCTTGGTGTCCACTTGACGTCAGGGGGCGGGGCTTGCTACTGCGCATATGGCTCGCGACCCCTGCCGTCTAGTCTAGTAACCGTGGGAAGAACTTTGACGTTACCTACGTTAAGTGAAATGTGCCAAATATTTATGCCAGTCAATAATATTGCGAGTTAGGCCAACACGTGTTTTTAGCACGTCACTTGTTTGTTTAAGGTGTAGGAAGCTCTCTGAGGTATATTTCACAAACAACAAAATATAGTGGTATCTTATCTTTGATCAAGTGAAGAGACGTTCTGCTTTAACTTGAGCACTTGACATTTCTTCTGTTTTTTGGATACTTATTTCGTGATTACTGGCAGATACATGGACAAATTTTAACTCAATTTGTCAGGGACATTATTTAAATTTAGGCTGAAATATATATATATATGTACTGAACATAATTTTTCAATCTAGCTATCAATTTCAATATGGCAGTTAATCTAAAGATTTTTCGTTAAATAGTTCATCACATGTGACTTGAATTTATATTTATAAGAAATCGATCGATTAAAGAGGGCGTATTAATTTAAAAAACAAATATATATATATATAGCGATACTGATGTCTTAAAACGCGTGAAGAGCTATTATTATCAATAAATATAATATGGTCTACTTTTGAATAGAGTATTAATATGATTTCTGTCTGACTTGATCACCAAGTAGAAATATCAACTTTTTATCCAAATAGAGACTGTAGGAGATAGTTCAACTTTATATCCAAAGAGAAATGTTAACACTGTAATAATTTAATAACGATAGTAATATGACACCATTATATACTTAGCATTTTTGGATAGGTTTACTGTCACAGAACTACTAGTATTTTATTTGTAGTTCCAAAAGGTTTCAATGGCAAATAGCTTACTTCAATCTTAATCAGAAATTTGGTTAGCAATCTGTTTTTAAAAGGTTCAAATCTATTGTTTATGTTACTATAGTGTGTTTATATTATGTTACTTTTAAATTAAGTGAATCCTTATGTCAGACGTTTATAATATACATATCGAGAAGTTAAGCTGATCGTAATCCCATAATTAGTAGTTTACAATATTAGTTGGCTAGCCATATCTATTTAACACACTATTTTTATATCTTTTAGCTATATATTATTTTTTATATGTCCTTGATCATGTTTTTCGGTTAATTTACTGGTTAAAATATTATTTTGTGGGTTTTAAACACACCAAAAATCAATCTACGTTCACTCTGGAAGTTTAAAAGCTTATATTTCCCGATTATACATTGGGGTAGCTCATAAAATGGAGTCATAATGTAATCAGTCAAAAGGATACGCTACCTTTGAGGGTAAAGACTGTATTTTATTATTATCGTTATTCCATTTATATCACAAGTTCTAGGAAATTATTATTTTTAGCACCGCGTATTACTACTCACTCGGTGTGTATGCTAATGTACTAATTACGCTAAACAGGGGCACCCCCAGGATTTTGAGCTGGGGGCTTTTTACATAATAATTTTCATAATTGCAACAATATATTTTTCAACTACTGTAATATTTGGAAATTGCGTATAACCCGAATGGCTAGTAAGACGCGGTGCTAATACGAATAATATTTGGAAATTTGATTTGAAGTAGGGGGTTAAGAAAAATAGAGAATTAGTGATGCCCCCTAAAAAGTGGGGATCCGGAGTCTCTCTCCCGGGCAAAATTTTTATTTCAAAGAATGCAAATGGTAATATTTAAGCTAATTTGTACCAAAATCCAATCCTCGGCCTATCCTATGTCACTGTTTACGCCACTGGTTAACAGGTCTGTGTTTACACATTCTTCTTCACACCCGGGATTTGCAGTTGGTGGGGGTGGGGGCATATATTAATATCTTAACTGCTGATACAATAGTATACATAATGGCTCTAAAATAATAATTTCAATAACTGTACACAATTAAAAACTCTATGTACAAAGATTAAATACTTTAACCATTTCTAGAAGATATTACGGTATCACAGGTAAAGTTTTCATTTAAGTGAAAATTAACAGTAAAATTAAAAATCCACAGAAAGAAGTATTCCTTTGAAAAGTCTTAATTATAGCAAAAATGTAATCTCTTTTATAAATTAAACAAAATATAATTGATTAATTTACGAAACAAAATGGTACTAATATTTTTGTAATATACTTAATTTTCTGGGGGAGAGCCTTCAGATGAGGGGCCCTCAAACCCCAAAACTCCCCCCCCCCCATGGGTACACCCCGGACGCTTATGTGCTAGGGATGGGGAAATTTGAATTTTGAGTAAGTGTAGCCGCATTTGCGTGAAGAGCGAACAGGAAACTTTTTTTGCAAAATTTAACCTAATGCAACGATCTCGTAGTATAAATTATTATAGTGTGTAGGGGACACGCAAACACGTGATAAAAACACAGCCACTGAATTTGAAATTGTCTGAAACAATTAAATGACAAAATTGAAAAACTGGAATATCGGCTCTGGCAGGTATATATTTTTTCAAATGTGAGCCAATATTCGCTGCATTGTAACCAAAATTATAATAGAATCATTTCCTTATTCTATAATTCATTTTAAACTTCCTTTTAAAAAATCGTTGCCTTACATTAAATAATTCGAACAACTAACACAAATAATAATTTGTTATTCTAAATAAAAGTGGTTCTCTTATTTCCCCATATAGTTAAAGAAACTGTAGCAAACGGAATATTTTTTATCTTAAAAATCTAGGCAGGAAGGACAGTATGTTTTACTATAAAAGCAATATGAGTAACTGAATTATACCTGACCAAATAACTTTACATCTAGGTATTGTTCAAGAAAACTTAATTCAATTCCTAGCTTAGAGACTATAGACTACTATAAATATTGAAAGTTTTTAATGTTTTGAATTAAAATGCATTTCTATTAAAACCCTTCTATAACTATTATACAGTATTAGTTTATTTTAGGTTGAGGTTGGTAAATTTTCCAATAAACAAATGGTTTATTCCAGCTTCTAAACTACATTATAATTATAGTCCGATAGCAGCCTTAGAAAATATAAAATTTATTTTGAGCTGTCAACATTAAAATAATGTTGCTCTTTACTACAACGATTATTTGTCCATTGATATATTAGTCAAAATAAATTATTTGAGAGATGATTGTGAGAAAGACAAACGTGTCTTTTCAAGCCATTAGATGTATTTTATCTTACCAAAATCTCACTACAAAGTGTAATATTCTTCCACGCAGGTTTAGTTTGTGAATATTACCATAAGAAGACATTAAAATATGATAGCCTCATGAAAGTAGTTCTGAACAGGATCCGGTGGCATCAATTACAATTATTTGTAGTTACATATACATGTTTACAACGCAGACTCATGCAAAGTGCAAATAAAAATTGAAAGCAATAATTAAGAGTTCAAATATATGTGTGTTTTTAAAGAAGATCTTAGCTTCATAAAGACTTAACTAGTTTTAGTTGAACACTTGTTCCTACGAATATCACTACTGTACAGGTATTTTAAAATGTGTTCAGTAACAATATTCAGCAACTTGACAATATATATATTTTGAAAATGTACAGGGAACTGTAACAGACGATAATTAAATCCAAATAGAATGTAAACAAAAATACCTTCATACTTTCATCCAGTAATGAGTGAACTTTACGATAGCTTGAGGATCAAACTTACAGTTTATTCGTGTCATTTTCCAATCATATGTGTACGCTACGAAAAACATATGAACATGTGTAAACAAATGTAAAAAGATAATTTATTTACAAAATAAAAGTAGTTTGAAATAAAAAAAAATCATGTACTATTTTAATAAAGTGAATGAATGATTTGTGATATTATGTAATTATATTTTTGATTTGTGTAAGTTTTTCATATGTTATTTACATTTCACTGTCGCGGGTTGCCCTGGGTTCTTCATCTATATTGTAGTTGTCATCTCGTCTAGATTCCCTATAAGAGAAAGGGAAGTATTAACTTCGTCATCAATAAAGTAATGAAGAGACATAGAACTAGCCGTCGAATGTCTGGGATCAAATACTGTTATACTGACTGGATTCATGGGACATTGGAACATACTATACTTTCAATTAAAGATATACAGTATGCAGCAATGTAATGAAGGGGCAAACCTTAATTTAAAAGATGCAAATAGGAAGACATATAAAGTGAATGTAATAATTTAAATAAATAATGAGAACACTGAAATACAACCTCACTAAATAACATTTCGGAATGAGGCTATAAATAGAAACGTTCCCGTAATATTTTATTAATTATTTAATAATAGTGTTTTTTTAAGTGTACCACTAAACAACACCAGATAAAATAAGTTATGTATACTTACTAAGTTTCCTTCAATAATCTCATTCACATAATAAATCTAATATTTGTGAATTATAAATAAATAAGATACTTACGTATCATTAAATTAGGGTCCATAGACCTTTCGTCCGTACTATAAATATATTTTACCTAATATTACATTCTTGACCTGAGTTTTAAATTGTCTTTACAAACTTATTTATTTTCGTAAGATAGTTTTGTGAAAGTTTTCAACACAGCTATATAAATAACTTGATTATTTTCAACCATAGTTTTTTTTTTAATACCAACCTCCAAATTGTATGAACTGTGGGTTCGTCAGTTTGTCCTCTCGTTTTCCCCCTTCCCCACCAAGTTTTTCCTCCCCTCACCCCCTTATAAAGCTCTGCTGATTGGAAGGGTATTTTAGTCCCTCTAAATACAGTCCAGTTAAAGTTGTTACAAGTACAATATTATTGGTTATGTTCAGAGTGTGCCTTAAAGATTGTGTTTGGTAATCGCTTGGTATCAGGTTTATATGTATTATGCTACCCGTGTTCTCCTAGTAGGTACAGTGAACTGAAATATTATGGCATGAAACAGGTTTTGTGCTAGGACTTCATGAAACTCAAAACAACTTGTTTCAAGATTACTTTAGAATGTGAAAAGTCCTATCTTAATAAATACGTTGGATGGGCTACATCAAATTAATGAAAATATATATATATATATATAGAGAGAGAGAATATGATTCATATGATTGACAATGCATTAGACATAACTAAATGAGTGTCTAGCTTAGTCCAAAAATAAATTCATTTATCGCAGATAAATATTTTAAATACTTCTGTAAACCTGTGTAAAAGGTTCTAGAATTGTTTCAATTATCTCAATGAAGGATATTATTTATCTAAAAGGTAGATGAAACATAGATTTCTTAGTTAATTTAATTTTAAAATATAAATTGTAAGGTAATTAAGGTATGGTACAAGAAAATGTTATTTAAGACACATACTTTTATATTTCTTAGAGCGAAAATAGATTACGGCCAAAACAAATAGAATGCTGTTTCAGTAGATGAGTTTAGTTTTTTATTTTTGGCAAAAATTCATCTCACCTCTTCTTAAATATTTGTCGGGCATCAAGGAATTCGAACAGGACTTTATCTCCTAATTAAAATTTTCGGTTAAAATGTCACCATGTCACTGACTAATATTTAAGAAATGTTGAATCTACTATGTGCAGGAAATTAAAATAAATGTACCTAATGAAGCAATATCTTTTATTTTACTTTTAGATAAAAAAATTGTTATAAAAACTGCAAAAAACTGACCTGAGCTCGCGTTCCATCTCACCACACCATAGCTATTAATACTCTATCAACTTATTGTAGCATAAGGGACATACCTTATTTATAAAATGTAATTGAGAAAATATTTTTTGATTTTTTTTAAGGAGGATTGTAGTTTAAATTGTGAGTAAAATTAATCAAATACTTTTCATATTTTCAAACAACATTGTGATAGTTGATCTTATTTATACAACACAACTACTTTGTATGAATAAAATGGGAAATTAGAAAGTGTTTCTATTATCTGATATTTTTGAAACTATGATGTTAAATACTTTATTAGAAACATCAGTTTATATATATAAATATGATATATTTAGTTTTACTCAACATAACACTTTGTTGAACTATGATTCAAATCACTTTAGTCAAATAGGATTAATATGCTTTCAATTTTTATAATTCAAAACATGCTAAATAGTAAAACATGAACTATAACTTAGTTTGGTTCAGAACAACACACTTACTCTAATTTATTTAAATATATAATTGTATCTTAATTTAGCATGCTCCTGAATAAGTCCTGACATGTCCAGAAAATGTATTTTCAACACCACCAATCAATTAGACAAACTAATGTCATTTCCACTCATAACTGGACTAATTTCACTTTTAACACTGGAACTACCTGATATTATGTATTTATTCCCATGTCTAGCCACACGCCGGCACTTAATTGCGCTTATGAGGCTAGGATGAAGAAAGTTGTGTGTTAGCAAAAAATGTATCTGCATTTGAGAGGATGGAGAGTGGAAAACCATTTATAAAATAATCACTCAGTATTCTAAGTTGGGATTCAACCCCCAACCTCCTCGGAACTGGTAAACAGGACTATATGGGCTTGATATTTAGTCTGCGTGCCCACTGATCCAGGTAATAACTTAACAATGTTTAAATATCTAGGTTTGTTTATTATATTTGCAAATTATTATTAATATGAATTAAATATGCCAGTATCTAATAGTAAAATATATATATTAAAATAAACATAAAATACTTAAGTTTGATATTTTGTCACACGTGGACATGGCTGTTAATAAATCTTGCTTTTCCTAAATCCGTCCAAAGCTGTTATCTAATGTCATATACAGTGTGTTTACTAAGTTCAATTTGAATAAGAGAATTTTTTTTCTAAAATTTGGGACTAAACACGAATTAATATAGACTGTAATATTATTCTATTCCCTTTTGATTAGGATAAATAGACAAAATTATGATCGTATTATAATGATATATTATTTGTATTTGTTTAAGTTTTAATTTTATAGGATCAAATAAGACAACATCTTATAAACATAAAATTAAATTATTTTCAACCGTTCATTTACTAAACTTCTTCATTTTTATATCACACCTACACTAATTCTGCTTTGGCTAAAAAGTTAACAATTATTAAAATCCCTTTTTAGTGTGATTACTTATGTTTTGTTTCTAAGTATTTGACCAAAATTAGTTTGGATTTTATCTTTATTTGTGTGATAACAAATTATCATATTTTAATAAAATAATACTTTTTAAATACCTATGTATCGTTTTGTAAGGAGTCTTTTGAGCTCTTGATAATTCATTAAGGAACAACTATTTTGTTACAATAAGACCTTTTAAAAAAATAATTATTTGGTTGCAAGATTATCGGTTAGTTGTTATCTAATATGGTAAATATTTCATGAACACACGAGTTTATCACATTTTAACTCGTCATGTTTAGTAGATGTAATACGAACTATTATTGTTTAGTGAGGTTTTATTTCCGTTACAACTGAAGCTATAACTCTGGAGCTTAAATTGAGATCGAGGTTTTTTAAAAGTAAAGGCGCTGTCATTACCTTATTCCAGTTACTTGACAGAAAACTGATTATTAATTACATAATTTTCATTCCTTTGAATACTTATTTATCAACAGTGAAATAAAAGTAAAATCTATTTATATTTAAAGGGAATATATTAACGTGGTTAACTGCTCTGGAAAAATATGTTTGTTTACTATTGCAAAGAGAAATCTTATATTTTAATTTGTTAAATTAGTTTGATTGATAGTAGTCAGTGTGTATAATATTTTACATAATAGTTGGAATGCATACTATTTTAAACTATAAAACACATTTAAATTGAATGCATGTTTATAATTGAATAAATATCACTTACTATTTATTGATTAATATTTGTAGAGCGGAAAATCAATAAGGATATATGTGAAAAATATTATAATAACTGAGTATGTATCAAAGTGGTTTAAGTACCAATAATATTGCCCATCCATTGGATATATGTATTTAAATGGTTGACTGTCATTTTAATAAATACTGTTTGATGTGTGTCCACGAACTAGTTCATTTTGTAAGTTTGAAAAATGGCATCTGGGCACAGGAATAAAACATGCGACCTTTGCGTTAGCGCATCAATGCTCTAACCCCAAGCTATCCAGGATTCATCCCTCATGGTAATTCTTCATTCATAGCTTAAGGCAGAGTCTGTGATGGACATGTGTATATCCTCAGCTATCATTGATACCAAAGCCACCGGTAACTTGGGGGTCAGTTGTGCTGTTCAGTTAATTTCAAAAAGGGGGAAGGAAGTACTAGGCACTGCATCATATAAAATAAAAATAATTACCTGAAAGCTTGTTACAGGATATAATAATCTGCTCGTTGGTAATGACTTGATAGAGATGATTGGGCATAGCTTTTTGTTTGTCATTGGTTAGTTTGCGAATGAGATTGAGAAAATAATATCAGAAAATGCACAATTCCAGAAAAATTTTAGGAATTATTGAAGATGATTGAGTGAATCACACTTTCCATGCCACCAGAATGTTTTAATATTTCTGTTCAGAATTGGTTGAGGCAACCAGGACTGTTCGAGTGCATTTATGTTGTACATTTCCAAGGCAGTGAGGGAATATGTCCTTGCAGACTCCTGGCTAACTAATGATGAACAAAATTTTAAAGAAATTAAGGAATATTGAGGATTTAGAAAAATCAGGAATCGTGGCAGGGAAAGTGAAGTTTATGTTCTTTGTGGATAAAATATAGAAATATAAATGTCACTAGAAGAGAAAAAATATTTAAACTGAAATCTTTCATCAATGAATAGTTCAACAAATTCTACAATATTGTTCAGTAACTATTATTCTTACTAGATGTTTGGTTTTTTGATAAATTTTATTATTTAAGCTCACACTTTGGATGTGTTTTTATAACAAATTAAATTCAAATCAAATTGATATTTGGACTAAGCTCATTAATAGAAAGGGGACTTTTACTCTTGACAAGAATAGAATTATTATTTCCCCAACCAAAATGTCCATAGCAATTATTTGTCAGATGAAAAATAGATGTGCATATAAAACTGCCAATAAAACTCTTCACCTATTTAAAATAAAACTGTGAGTTACTTACTTTAAAAGTAATTTGTATTTTCTTAAAACTAATATTTTCTTTGATTTTCTCAAATCTAGATTATTTGCACCTATACCCTTTTGACTTACCAATCTACGTTAGTTTTTAAATGACCTTTACATGATTTATTAAATTAGGATAGTGATTTTCTCGCTCCAACTTACCTGCTAATATCCTCCAGGCTGTGCAAGTAGTCGATTGCTTCAGATGCGTTTTGTATTCTCTTTACTGATTCTACTTGGAACGACTCCTTCCCTGGTCTTAGGCTCTGGTAAATTTGCTGTAGCCTTAGGAGACCTGTAATTATTGCAAAACTATTTATAAGTATTTGTACATTAATTGATCAAGCTTATTAATATTTACTCAATAAAGTTTAAATATTCTCCAAGAATTAGC
This sequence comes from Timema genevievae, assembly GCA_902155825.1. Taxonomy (NCBI): domain Eukaryota; kingdom Metazoa; phylum Arthropoda; class Insecta; order Phasmatodea; family Timematidae; genus Timema; species Timema genevievae. The sequence continues at coordinate 9,786 of CABFWO010007204.1, forward strand.
CTCTAAGACATAAATATACAGTACACTATGCATTAGGACATCAGCTTCAATAATTATAGCTACAATAAAAGTGTGTGGCATTAATATATATTTTCAGTATGATGTAAAATCATCCTGGGCAGGGTAGTTAAATGTATTGTTTATCTAATCCTATAATCCTATTCTATCCTAACCTATTCTACTAATATTTAAAAATGAAATCACCTCTTTGATATTTAATGACGACCAAACCACTCTACCAATTTGACTTAAATTTCGCGTGGATATAGCTTGCACGTCCTGTTACCAAACAGACTATTGTATATCAAAATGCAATAAAATTGATATTTTTTCCACAATATTACGTCTTATACCACCTGATAAATCGTTGTATTCGCCTAATAAAAGTAGAATTGATTTTTTGTATCTTACTGGATAGTTAAATCATCTGCAATCCCAAGAGTAATTTCAGAATATGTTTCACATAAGAATACAAATCGTATTTATTTAAAAATAAATCCACGATATAGGTAAAAATCAGCATCCTTATTTGATTTTATCTTATATATTACATTTACATAGATAAATACTTAGACAAATAGATTAATTCTCTCATTAAAGACAGTTTAAGCTCCAGATAAGACAAGAAAATAATAGATAAAATCTTACGTACATTTATACGATAACACTGTAACTTAAAGACAAAGAAACTTTGCAAAGGAACCTAGGGATGCCTGAAGATGTGCACCACATAAGTATTTATCTTATACTTTTAACTATATTGAGGCCTTAACTCCCTTATACCACTTAGCTGCCAGTGGGGTTATTTCAAAATCCATAAACCCGATTCTTTGATTTATCATTATAAAACAACTAGGATTGTAAAATTGAGCACTTACTAATGATATAATGAGGCGCAACGTTCACCTACCATTTTATTATGCGTAGAACTCTGACAGCTCTGAAGTAGTGACAGTGTGAGTATTGCATGTGTGAGCAGCTAGATACGCCATTTTAGTCAACATGGAAAGTTGGTCAGCTGCACATAATGCTTTTACTATAGAAACGTTTTTAAAACATTTGGATTATATAGAAGTTATGCGTCGAAAATATATGAACATTTCAACATACCATAAGGAACTGAATAGACAAGTTTCGCACTACAACATATGCAGCAGACAAGAAGGCTGGACTGTGCGGACTCCAGAAAATATTGAATTCGAAAGGATTGTCATCCAACTAAGTCCCAAGCTATCGGTACGCAGACATACGCTGGCATTTCAGCTGTCGGGAATATTACTGGGTCAGATGTTGCACACATACCTGAATTCCAACAATATAAGCTTCATGTTATACCACGATTGTGATGACTTTCTGTGAGCAATATATTCAGTTGATGATAGATCAGCCAGGTTTCATTCGGGGATTGATTATATCAGACGAAGCACATTTTGAACTGTGCGGATTTGTGAACACACGACACATAAGATACTGGAGTCAAATAGTCCTCAAGAAGTTCATCAGAAACCTCGTTATAATCAAAAGTTAACGGTGTGATGCGGAACTTCAACATTTGGGATTATTGATCCCTACTATTTTGAAGATCAAAATGGCCGTACAATTACTGTACATAAGACCGCAATGTTGTCATGTTGACTGAGTTTGTTCTTCCAGAACTACACAATTTGTTTATTGGACTATATTCAGTCTACTTTCACAAAGAGGAATCAAGGGCGCACACTGCCCACCAATCTATGAACACACTAAGAACGGTGTTTGGACAGGCTACTTTCTCGACATGGGGACATTTCTTGACCGTTTCGATAACACGACCTGGCGACTTGTGAGTTTTTCCTTTGTGGATATTTGAGACATAAATTATTTGCAACATAACCGGCAGACTTGGGCATGTTAAAGCAGAGGATTGAGAATAAAACTCAGGTCGTACCGGCAGCCACACGTGTGCGCACCCGGGAACACATGGTTAAACGAGCACATGAGTGAATCAATAGAAATGGATGGCATTTGAAAGGATGATTTTGTTTTTAATATTGTCATAAAAGGCAAACATGTATATCTCATTTATCAACATTTTGAATGCAGTTAATTCATATTAAAACGAACAATGAAACTTTGAATAAGTTATATTATCGCTGCATCTTCCTGCACATACTTTTGTGAGCATGACAACTTCAACCACTTGACCAATAATTCGGTTAAAACCAAGTTTAAACCAAAAAATAAAGTCTACATTAAGCGTAGATTTACGTATCTGAGGAAATAATGGGGTGCGTAGCCCCGATTTATTATCTTCACCCTTAGATTGTGAGTTTGAGGAAGAAACCACGTGAGAGATATATGAGCCCCTAAGAATACAAGTGGTGTAAGTCATTTTTTCTCATTCTGAGATAATTGGAGGTAAAGTTAGATCCATATAGAAAACTCACCGATTTTTCTGATATTTTCAAAATAATTAGGTGCATACATAAAGGTTCAACTTAACTTATGAACTAATCAAAATTAGAAAATATAAGAAACTTATTTAGTTAAGAATTTATTTTTACAATTATTTGTATTATTTGATGACTTAGACCATTTGTACTGTGAACAATTTTTAGAATTAGGCAATTAAATAACTCAAAAGCTGTTTGTGTATGTTAGGTAAATTTTTAATTGTTGATTACAGTTCAAAAAACTTATTTATGTTAAATTTAAATCTCCCTAACTTGATACGCATTACATGGCCATTGTCACTCCCATCACTTTGAAAGACTAAACAAAGTTATTTTTCATAGTAGCACTGTAACTTCAATAGAGATTTATTATCACTAACGCAAAACAAGATTTTGAAAATAACTAATGACAAAAAGTAAAAATCTAATGTGTTAAAAGAAATAACAAAAAAAAATTTAAGCAACATAAAACACAAAACCCAACTTTATCACATGAAATAGTTTGCACTATCCCCTGAAATGGAATTTGTTATTGTTCATTATTCCCGCATAAAATAAAAATTACAGTTAGCAAACAGTTATATTGAAACAATATAAGTTGCATTAGTAATAAGCAATGCCTAATGGATTATTTTTAACTAGGCCCTACAAAAGATTTAAGCAACATAAAAACATAGCCCAAACTATTTATATAAAATCATTTTCAATATCTGCTCTATTGTATTATCTTAACTTCATTGGAGGTTGTTTCAATTTCTGGATCATACTCAGAGCCAGATGATGAATTTATTAATTCATTTTACTTTTATAACTTAGAGATTTGAACCAGACCATCTAAATTCAAAAGCACATCACGACTTACACCACTTTTTCTGTTAACAAACGCGTTGGTGTGTTAACAAGCTCAAATATGTAGTGTAATCTAGTGGCAAACATATAAAGTATGACCTACACCACTTTACCAGTTGATAGAATGAATAATTCTTCACATGCTTACATTGTTAACTCAAATATGAAAAAAGTGACTTACACCACTTGTATTCTCAGGGGCTCATATAGATAGCTCCAAAACCAGAAAACATAGAACAGGAATAGCTTTAGCGTATGTTTTCAGGGAAACTTGAGAATGTGATACAGAAACATTTTTAACTTCTACATAATATATTTATAGTCTTACACCTAAGACTGCTGCTACTATCACGGGTATCTCAAAACTAAGAAAAACAGTAAGCTTAAAATGAAGTATGCTTGAGTACTCTAAGAAACTTAAGGATGTGCTTCCCTTATTAGTTATTTTCTATCAACATTGGGTGTACATTAATCAACTCTTGAGTTAGTGAGCTTGGTTGGAGTGAACATCCTGTTATTATGAATCTAATTAATTGGTTCTGATCAATATACCCGTACATGTCAAGCTATGTTAAAATTTGAGTTGGGCCACTGCACCCTCCCCCCCACCCCCCCC
>CABFWO010007204.1:14617-27193 GCA_902155825.1 Timema genevievae
GAGGAGTGCGGTGATGGCCACTATTCAGAACTGACATAGAGGAGCGTGGTGATGGCCACTATTCAGAACTGACATAGAGGAGCGTGGTGATGGCCACTATTATGAACTGACATGGAGGAGCGTGACAATGGCCACTATTCAGAACTATTTTCGGAAAGCTGGTTTAGCTATTGTTTGATAAAGAGAATGACCATTCTTTTGAAATTAAAGACTTGATAGATATGGACTATAAAGTTATTTGTTTGATTTTAGCACAATGTCTTACTACCCGTTCGGGCTGTACGCCTATGTAATAATTACGCTAGTTTGCTGGGAATGAGTAAAGTTCTATTTAGAGGAATTAATCCACATTTACATGGAGTGAGAGTATAAAACTTTTAAGTACCAGCCCCCTATCCCCTCCCCCCACTAAACACATGTTCATAATTCGAACCCTGATGAGCCCATGATCAGCAGTTCAGTCTAATGCAAGAGGGACCCCTTAAACAATACGAACACCGATACAAGGAAATATATAAAGATATAATGAATTAAATCTTATCGGATGAAGCCACCGTCGAGGTAAGATGATGTTCCAACATCCAACTAAAAGAAATTGAAGACGAGAGTCAAGAAACATTCAACACAGTGAAAGAGGTTTCGAGGATTTCAAGACTTATAAGGTTTATTGACTGTATGGACAGTGTGAAACCAAGTGTGGAAAAAACGCAGATTCCTTGAGAAGGATACATATACAATATTAATATAAACGGTAAAATGTTAAACAACAGCATCTAGCCAACTATTTAAATGTTAGTTAATAGATCTCAATAAAATGTATACTTTTTATGATATTTTTTTGTCACTGTCCCTCTCACATAACATTTCAGTATTAGTGAACTTCGGACATGTGAACCAAATACCCGAGTCTGTAGGCCTAGTGGTTCACTATAAGTTAAGTTGACGGTGTATTTTCTAGCTATTCGTTAGCTAAATAGCTATGTGTAATCGACATGGCCTAAATTGAGGCGTGTGTTTGTTTAACATTTGTTGTGTTCTGGACTGTGAATGACAAAACGAATATTGCAAGGTGTTGTGATTAGCTTGTGAACAAATAAAACATATTCGCCGACAGCATAAACAGAGTGTCAGCGTTCCTAACGGTAAATCAGGCTAGAAGCCAGGATAAATAGTAGTGTATCCAGGCTAACAGGGCTGACTAATCACCATCTAGTCTTGGGGGTCTCTCTACCTGTTTTTGGGGCCACGCGGGCTAGGATGCCAAATAATCAGGCTACAATCAGAGGTGGAAGAAGTCAATGTCTGCATTCACTATTCAAACACTTCCAAACATTCTATAAATCTATAATTTATTTGAAAGTTCTTAAAATAATGCTATCTATAAAAGTCCAAAATGACAAAAAAAAAAGATTGATTCAGTATAGAGGATCCATTTAGTCCAGAAACATTGAAAATTAATAATTATTTAAATAAATTGTAAACTGTTGTGTTACTATGTAACTTTAATTGCTTTTAAATCTTTAACAACCCAGTGTTTATGCTGTAACACTCTTCTTTCTTTTTTATTAACACAAATAAGCAAGAGTTCAAATATTGTGTAGCGAGAAGTTATAGCTTAACTTTTAAAACATGTTTAGATTGCATCTTTATTTTGACATTACATTTTAGTCAGCCTTCTTTTCATGTTTTATGAAACAATTTAAACCAATGCAGAATGAATATCTAAACAGTATTTAATACTTCTTTTGTTGTTAACACTATATACAAAAAAAAGAACTAAGTTGTTTCACATAATTCCCGTTCGAAGAACGGTTACATCAGCTAATAAGTATATATATATATATAATATACATATATACATATATACATGTATATATATATATAATATACATATATACATATATACATGTATATATATAATATACATATATACATTTCTATATATGAGCACTGTATATAATTTTTAACAACCGGATAGGATTATCAATTAATAATTCCTAATCTATTCCTATCTATTCCTAATCTATTCCTAATCAATAATTCAGACCGGACTATCAATCAATAATTCCTTAATCTATTTTACAGCAGGAAACTCTTACAATGGTAGAACCTATTGTCTATACACACTTCAATAATTTGCACGTTAGGCCATGCCAGTTTAATTGAATTTCAGTAAAATGAATATCACATTGCAGTTTACTATACTAATATAATTAATTGATAATTACAATTAACTAATATTGATTCATACTGAAACAAAAAATACACTGCTACAGTAAAATGATATCCAATATTTAACTATGTAGGTATGGACTAGTCTAAAATCCTAAAATATTCATTATTTAATTAAAATCAATTATAATCAAATTCAAAACTAATTATTTTCAGCATAATAATTAATAATTACATCTTGTTGACCTCAAAATATAAGCATTACATTGTGGTTAGCATTGTTGTTTCGCATCACTTTCATTCTTGTAAAAAACAAGACACTTGAAACATCTAAACTTAATGAAGGATACCTATCATTTGTGGGGAAAATACTAGACTGAAATTAATTGAATTACAACGAGAGAAATATGAAAACATTCCCGAATATCTTTTTGTGAAGTAAAACGGAATTTCATCCAACAAAATATTGCTACAGAAGAGGCAAAATATGGCACCAGAAAATTTGAAAAATTCTTTGTTTTACATTGTTATGAAAAATTATGAGAATGTTTATAGTTATTATTATTTAATTCATATGAAAATTTTTGTTTCAGTGTAAAATGTTTTGTAACAAACACTTCATTAAATTGGCAGGAATAACCAAATATTCTACTCTTTAATGTGAAGTCCTTTCTCATCATCATAATCATCATCGTCATCATCATTATCATCATCAAATGTTTCCAGCTTGTGGCCAAGTCAGTTTATTAAAATGCTCCCATATTCCTCTATTCTTTCCCCACTCTTCTTCCTTTAATTTCTCCCCTCACTTGAACACCTTCTGTTATCTGCTCTTTCCATCTCTCTACTATCTCATGTACTCCCTTACTTCTATTTTTCCCCGGATAGCTAATTTCTAACCTTGTTTCTCCTCGTGACAGGTCAAGTATGGGTTTATTTCGGCCATCGGCTTACTAAGCCTATCGTGGTAGAGCCCTTTCTATTAAGTGCAAATTTTAATTTATCTAAGTATTAGTTCAAACAAAAAAAAAATTGACAATATCTGCATGGTGGAATTCCATATGTATTTGCATATTTTAGACATAACATATTGGGACTTGACCATTTATCATTTTTCATTCCATTCAATGGAATAAATATTTTAAAGAAAATATGTTTAGTTATAAAACTTTCGCGGGGAGGAAGTATTGTAGCTAGCTTGACTAGATGAATAAAATTTAGCATGAAACATAAATTATAAAAAAAAATATGTACTGGAGATTTTTTTTTCTGGTTCACTTGCGGCACATTGTTCAAAACTTCAAATAGGTATGTACGGTATTTAATCTATGAAAGACAATGTGAAACTGAAAGTAGAAATCTTCTACCTACGAACAGAAACAGAAAATGCCCTTTCCGAAATTATCCCTACAACACAGGCTACAAAAGAGGAGAAAGATTAACATCTGTAAAATGTTTGTGTTGAATTAAGTGTATTGTTATATGAATCGTCGTCTCTGTTGTGAAGCAAGTTCTTGGAAAACCCAGCGTAATACACTATACAGAAGCGTAGTAGCAACCAGGTACATTCAAAACCCAATACACTAAAAAGACACGAAGTAGGATCTGGGTCCGTTCAGACTAGAATAAATATACTTTTGGAAAACGATAGGAATAACGAAGAAGCAGCGTTTTAGTGTGCAAGCGGAACGCTTTAAATCTGCGTTTTATCAACTGGAACACTAATAATACTCATTCGCATCAACTGGAATGGCGTTCCGGTGCGTTCCAGCCTAATTCGAGCACTGTAAAATTTATCTATCAATATTTTAAATATTATAAGATACGCTCTCAATAGACAACTACCGATGACGCGGAGGTCGGGTTCAATCCCAGTCGGATGTACTGATAGTGGTATTTCTCAAATGGTTTTCTATTCTCCCTTCACGCAAGTGCGAGTACACTTCCTTTTAATTCAACCTTCATATTCCTCAACACATTAGAGTTATTAGCACATAGGTGTAGAGCCCAAACGGGTAGTAAGACGCGGTGTTAAAAACATTTTAAGAAAATCTTTTTTGCACGTCTGAGATGTATAGTCAACTTATGAAAGAAAGTGTATTGAGGACATATAAAGGGAGAAAAACTGTGTTAAACTAGACTTTCTCACTGAAAGGAGGAACACAATTTCATTTATCATTCTTTTATCTGGAAAATAAGTTTTACTTTCCCTTCTGAAGAGAAAGTATTGTGATAGTGAAAATTTATACCTCAAAATTATGTTGAATATTTACGTTCTATGCGACCCAAAACCCTAAAAAGATGATTTTTCATTAGTTCTGTCTGTCCCCATGTCTTTCTATGTTTCGCTGGCCACAGATCTGAAAAGGGTCGATGGATTTTGATCAAACATAAGATTTAGATATTATTTTGCTCTACCTCTTGTTTTAATTTTATTTTGATCCTATACCCTAAATTAAGGGTTTTAGTTTACTAATGAATGATATTTTTTTATATAAAATCTTCGGAAAATGGCTAACAATTTTGTTTAAAACGAATATCTATGGAATATTTGACCTCCCAATTAACGTTATAGTTTTTTTAGTTAAAAATTCGTTCAAGGAGAGTTTACTAATGAGTGATTTTTGAAATTCCAATCATATTTAAAATAGATATAGTTATTTTATCTATAATATATTTCTGGAATATGTTTGAAATTACAAATAAACTGTCTGCTACAGTAGTTTTTGGGGCTCAAACTCATTTAAAATTAGTTTACTGATTATGTTGTTTTTAAAAGTAATATTATAAAATTGGCTCTAACGATCTATCTATAAATGGTTACTTAGTAAGTGTTTTAAAATTTATGTGATTTTATATATTTATTTTTCTTTAAAATATCATTGCATACGTAGTAGTTAACTTATGACTAATTTTTGAAAAATCTGAAATATTTTTAAAATATCTTCAATGATTTTGTGCAATTTTTGGTGTCTGAGGTCTATTTTATATGATAAATAATAATTAATGTTAATTTATATAAAATAAATTAATTTTAAGGTATTTTACTTTTGACAGATTTTAGAAATATTAATACCTTTTTGAAAATCACGTTGAAGATTTAGTTATATTCAATATTTTGGCATTGTTTTTCATGATAAATATAATATGTTTTAATTCATACAAATAAAACATAATTTAAGGACTGCTTATGAGAGGCTCATTTTTGAAAATGTGAAAGTTGTTAAGAAAAATTCATACGAAGAGTGTTTACGGTATAGTCTCGCTTATCCTACATAAACGGGCCGGCAGAAGGTTGGATAAGCGAAAATGTCGGATAATAGGGTGGAATTAAGAAAAAGCCTATTAAACATCAATCTATGTTATAATTTTATAAATTAAGCACCTAAATATCACGTTTTACAACAAATCAACACAAAAAACAATTCAATACAGGATAATGTTAGACAGTAATTTATTTACAAATTTAGTACCAAATTTGTATTGAAGTTAACGTTAAAAATTGACTGCAAATAAATATAGAATTGAATAAAATGAACTTAAAGTAACATTACTGTCGGAAGTTAAATACAAAAAAAGTTCAGTCCTATGATGATTTAAAAAAAATTGTGATCCTAGTCTGCTTTCCCGACGGTTGCCGTTTCTTCGCTGCCAAGTCTCGCCATCTTTGCAGCAACATTATGTCGATCTCCATAGCTTCTTCTTGTTGCTTAACGTATTTCATGTCGGTTTCTAGAGTCTTAACTCCATCGTTATGCGAGATTCTGAGAGACTCAACAGTTGATGTTTGATCCTTAATTTCGTTGCCATCGCTATTGACAAGAGCGATAATTTATTCATCAGTTATTTCCTACCGATCGTCTTTGTTCATCCAACTTTCAACTTCTTGCGAAGATGCATCCTCACATCCAGGGATACGTTGGACTTAACCAGTTGAAAGTAAGGAGTGGATTTGAATTAGAATTTAAGACTTAGATATATTGCACAAAATTATATGGAATGGGTTTATTAATAAATTTATTGATTTAATTGATGTAATAAATTGAAATTGCAGATCAAAATGTATAATTAGGTTAGCTTATGATAATAACATATGCCAAATTAAGAACATTACACATATAATAAATTAATTCATCATCATTTTAGTAATGTATATGGTGATGATATGTCTAAAATACATTAAACACTTTAAAAAAGTGTTGTAAGACTTAGGTAACCAAATAGTTATGACAATAAAATGTTTAAGTTCAAGTAGTTACGAGTTCAAATTATAAATTATTAGTTAAAAGGTTAACATCTGCATATGGGTTGAAATGTAATGATTGAATATTGATACACAATGACTTTAAGATATATAATATTGAATGAAACAATGTTTAAAGTTTAAATATGTATTAAAGTTGACAAGTATAAAGTTTAATTTGTAGGTTAACAGACTTGAGATGGATTTAAAGGGAGTAGAGAGTTTGTAATATTCTAAGTCTTATTTGTTTTTTTCTTGTCCCATTACTCCTTATGCTCTTTTCGGTTTCATCTGTGCCTTCTGTTTCATAATTTCATCTTAATCTTCACCTAAAAGCTTCTTCCATGATATAGAAATTGTTGGAGCCTGAACGCCAGCTCAGGCCCTTGAAACCCAATAAGCACATCCTTTACATTGATGTGTTTCAATTTTTCAGTCATGTCTTGCCCTTCGTCAATCTCTTCTATCATTGTCGACAGTAGCTTCCTACGATAGTTCCTTTTTAGCCTTTCCAAAACGCCCTGATCCATCGATTGGCATATGGTAGTTACATGAGGTGGCAGAAATATAGCCTTAATGTCCCCATCTTGAAGTTTCTCTGCATCAGGGTACGTCTTGCAATAAAACTGCTTTTCTGGGGAGGTTATTTTATTTCAAAAATTTATCCGTGAAATGAACGAATTCCTTAAAAACCAATCTTTGAAAATTTCACAGCTCATCCACGCAATTTTTTGATTTTAGTATTTTACAGGAATAGTGTTTTTTGAAATTGTTTTAAAGATCTTATATTTTGGACTTCTCAATCATTGCGAGGTCCATTTTGTGATTTGCTGTAGTATTGCTGCATGATAAAATTGTCAGTCTTTCTTTACTACACTTATATCCAGGGGCTGCTGCTTCAGTTCTAGCTGCAAGACTTTTACTAGGTAACATTTTGTAATTAAGGCCTTACTCGTCACAATTAAATATTTGATCACCCGTTATGCTATCAGTTTCAATAAAGTCTTGAAATTTGTTCTTGAATGCCTCCATTTCCTGAAAATTTGATGACAGAGTCTCACCACAAACACTTACCTGACGGATTCCATTAAGTTAGTCTGTCGAGTCAGCTAACGCTTGCTGTAAAATCTGGTTCCCCTTCATTAAATTCATTTTTAAAATGCAATGCCTTTTGCTGTAAAATAGGCCCTGAAATAGGCACACCTTTGTCTCTGAACTGTGTAAACCAAACGTACAAAGCCTCGATAACTGTTTTCATAGTCACACTTTTTCATTGTTTTTATCTTTTTAATGCCCTATCCGTAACTCTCGAGAAGAAACCATTTTATATTTCCAATCTTTCCTTTTCCNGTTACCCATCTGACGCCATAGTTGTCAGCTACCTTCTGCATCGTCTCTCCTTTGTCCAGTTTCTTGATTGCCTCAACGTCTTCTTCAATAGAAACAACAAGTTTCTATCTTTTCGTCGCCATACTTGCGTAAATTTCAGTAAAAACTGCTTCACAACACAACTACGTTACTTACGTTAACACACACTGCACGTAAACACTGCACAGTAACACACAGTAATCAGATCTGCATACAATAATAAACTGCACTGAGCGACCGTTAGGAAAGGCGAGACATTATCGACATGCGCGCGCCTCTAGTGTACAGGCGGGGCAACTGAGTGGCTGCGGTACTCTCAGGGGAAAACAAGCGGCACTTTATTTATTTAGGGGGGTCGGATAAGATGGAATGTCGGCTAAACGAGACTCTACTGTATTGTGATTAACAAGATGATATTTTATGTTTCTGATGAAGAGTTAATCAATGGTAGTTTTGTGAAATTTTGTTTTTTGAAAATTTTTCTTCCAAGCATATAATATGTGAAAGTTTGTGCGATTATGTCAAAACATTTATTTAAACTGTTTAGATCAACACCAACTAGACCTACTTAAACTTATGTGTATAGAATCGGAGAGTAACGATTAGAAAATTCACTCAAATTAGCGTGGAGGGATGAGAAGTAATCCACACTTATATAATCATATGTCAACTCCAGCACGCCCATGACTGAAATTTAATTTTATTGTGAGATTAACAAATGAGGACATGTCACCACTAATATGGGCAGTAGCTGTCTCTAAGATATGGTTATAAAAAGTTATACAATACTAACTGTGATCCTATTTTCATTGCAGAGCCATATATTGCATTTCCTTTAGATTAGTATACTACCCTTTCTTGTATTCTCTACCATGAGTCAACTCATTTAACACAAAAGTAAACAAGCTCTTAAGAACGTGCATCACATACCCATCAACTCCGTCATAAAGTTGGCTAGAAATCGTATGTTTACGCTAACACTATTGTACGAGCATAATTTCTGATTAAACAGTAATGGAGGTAAATAGTCAATAGAAGTTCCTAATACCGAACATTGTTGAAATATTAAATTATATTTGTATATTAACTGTATTGTAAATGCCGTTTTTTACCATTTTAGAATGGCTTCACAGATATTCACGGTGCACAAAACTTCGCGCACACAAACACAAAAGCAGATTTGAGCAGGGAACTAAGTTAGGCCTGTTATAATGAACGCTCATAATTTTTTAGTTGTATTACTGTATTGACTTTCTTTATTTTACTGTAAAGTCAACATTTCAAAATGTTGTAGTTGAACTTGGAAGTGTCTATATGTGTAGTTTTGTAGAGGTGAGCATGAAGTTGTCACATACTTATAGTCCATGAACCTCCCTCAGTTGTAATTCACTTGTGTCGGGAATGAAGTATGCAGTTTTTAAGAACGATCACGCGTCTAGTTATTTTTGTTGCTGTCTTGTTAGAGTGTAGTCGTATTGATAGACTCATTGAAAGTTACCAGGAAACAGCCACTGGCTGTTTCCCAGGGCTATACATGTTGGTAAAGATTTTGTTAAGGGTTCCAGGCTTCCACATATGTAGGGACTAAAAGGTATAAAAGGCCAGGTAAAGTGCTCATGGGACTCTAGGATGGGATAAATACTTATACTTAATTCTCATACAACCTGTAAGCATCCATTTATAGTCTATACTCATTTTATAATTAAAATCCTTCCACCTTCTTTAACTAACTTTTTAGCCATAAAACCGTATCCTGGAGTTGGGGTGGGAAAACGTCACTATTAAGAACATTCAGTGCCTTTATTACCGTTTTGCCTCTTTGCCATCATTTACTTTAATCAATGGATATGAAACATTGACTTATTCTGCATTCACGTACACTATACACAGTACCATACTAGTCATCATGCCAAGGCTAGAGCTCACACTACTTGGCTGCTGGAATGTGCCACCAACCCTTCTGTCTTGACGAACACAAGAGGAGGGGTTTGTGTCCCATTACACTAACTTTAAGGTTAACGCTACCACCCTACCTGCTTGTTTGCAGTCAGCACTTGTCACTTACATGATATAGTGTTCATAAACCCATTTTCTTTTGTATTCCTTTTGAGTGTGTTTAAGACTCGTTCTTGTAATTATCGTTGCACTTGTTTCACAGTCCATTCTAAAAATTTCCCGAAATACGAAACATAGGTTGAAGTAATTTAAGTAAGCGATCAATTTTATTTTAGCGGAAGCCATTAATCATTGTCTCGTGGTAACTTAGTACAATAAGAATTGTATTTTTTCCCCATAACGTTTTACTAACCATCCGGGGTATCACTTATAAGGTATGGAAAAGGAATGTGGAATTTAAATAAAATAAAACAAGAAATGCATCTTAGAATGCTATCAGAAAATAATTAATAGAAAAATAGAACATGCAACAAAACAATAAATCACACCATGATTATAACCATAATTAAAGAAATGGTGTTCACATTTAATTATCTATAGCTAAAATAAAAAGATAAGAATTACTATATACAAACTAAAATATCGCACGTTAAAACCTACAATGGTTTCTAGAGGTATTGAAATGAAATTACTCTACGGAGGAGTGTGTGTGAGCCAACCATGAACAGCTATAGTTCAATTTCTCACTTATTCTAGCAGGATTTTAGGACATTAGTGGGACTCTCCCACAGGTCAAACACATAGTTGCCTAGCCCCTGGATAAGAGGGTGGGTGGAACCCAGTGCATTGGTGTGGTTGAACTATGCAAGTTCCCGGCCGTGGTCTTAGACCCACACCATCTTCAGGCTTCAGTGCAGAATCGATTGGAGATTTATCATTGTGCATCCACAACTAATCTCAGACAGCAGTTTTGAAATTCCTGAATATTATTCCTGCTTCTGTTCCACAGGTCAAACTACTAGGAATTCGGATGGTCGAAATTTGGCCTGAGCAACCAAATGTACAGAGTCAGATTATTTTCATTGACAGGGCAATACGCTTGTTTAACAATGGGGCTGGAATAAAAAACATATACCTTATCTTGGTGAGTATTTCGGCCAAATTTAACTTTTATGTTAGATTAATATTCAGCGTAAGACTGAAGTCTAATACGGGCTACAAACAACCAGAAGGGAGTAGGCCTGTCCTATTTTCTATTGCATGTGAAAACACAGTTATGCTCTGTTACACGTTGATACTAGTCCACCACCTTCCATAGCTGCAGGTGTCTCTCGAGATAAATCTCCCGCTTTGGCATTATTAACGTTTCCTCTACAAGTTCCGTTAAGTCACTTACAGTGCAAAACAAGTGTTAGAGAGTTTCAAAATGTCATTCTTTTATAGTCTTAAAAGCGTGGGGTCTAATTTATACGTTTGAGGCATGCCGGCATCCTGGATGCATTGGCATTGGAATGAGAGTTCCCAAATAATGAGGAGAGGTTTCAGTGCTATAGGTAATATAAGCAGTCTAGGAATATGACACAAGCCAAAATGATGTCAAAGTACCTCGTGGTTTTCTCAACAAGAAGGACAGGCTAATCTGAAGTGTTGTGTATGGACTGAAAGCAAATATGGTCGTACATCATGATTATACCTTCCGGAACGTGTGTTAACAGTGTCATCAGTAGGTAGCTGTGCAACCATATTGCACAAAGAATTGAGCAAACTGATCAAGAGGAAGGATGACGTGGATCATTAATTTCTTTGTGAAAGCAAAAGCTGTGACGTGTTTCCAAGGGTCACGTAAAAGAACGTTGGTGTTGAAAAGATATAATAAGAGAAATCTATCACCTAAAGGAAATGTCATATATCAAGTTATTAATACCGTAAGACCCAGGTGTTTTATTGAGTTTTAGAGACGCTAGTATGCTAGAATTTTCTGACACATCCCTAGGTCTTTATTTATTTAAGTTCATGTAAAAGACTTTACTGATGGCTCCTTCATCTAAGCATTATAGACCACATTTTATTGGTGGTCAGTCAATCAAAAAGTCATATCAGATTCCCAGCCAGAACCTCTATATTTTCCTGGTTGAGGGTGGCCTCTTATTTCCATTCCAAGATTGGTGGACTTGATGTGGGGAAGTTCTTCGACAGATGCTAAAGGGGCCTGTCATATAGACATGGAACTTGTGTGTGTATGTCCACCCCCACGATATGGTCCTGGTATATTTGGGATCATCTCAAAAAAACACCTAGATCCTAACTGGTCAAGACCAGTCTCTAAGGATATCTCAAGGCTTTTTCAGCCATTTTTTCTCCCTGGTCTGCTTAAGAATGTAAGAAAATCTGTTGAACTCTTTTTGGAGGGTGACTTGACGTCAAAGCATCACGTGACTATTTGATGGTGGAAGCTATTAGCTACGCATTGATACCGATTTAGGTTACCAATAGAAAACTAATTGTAGGTTTCAAGCATTCTCTCAAATTATTCTTAAACCTATTCCCTGGTCACAATGTCTCAGGTTGTGTTATGAGTAAGTTTTAACTAAGTAGATTACTCGTCCTAGATCACAGACAAGGAAAGAACAGATCCACAGCCGCTAGGTTAAACGTATTGCGCTCCTTTTCGAGGCTTTACTCCTTCAACGTCGAGATCTCTAGGTGCGATCCCCAGTGACTACAGCGCAATCAAGTGAGCATTTTTTAAACAACTCACTTTAAACTCAAATGTACTAGCATGCAGAAACAAAATATGAGCTCCTTGAGTTAACCTGTTGGCTGGCGGTCACCGATCAAGCTTCAGGTAGCGCCCTCTCCCGTCTCTAGCCCCCCCCCCTTTCCAGCCCTCGTTGCTT
>CABFWO010007205.1:4862-27192 GCA_902155825.1 Timema genevievae
ACCCCCCGTTTAAATAGTATTTTTAATTGTAAAGCCCATAATCCTTTCATGGAAACGTGTTCGTACTTGTTCGCCAAGCTCGACGATCTAATTCGATGAGTCGATGGTTATTTTTTTATACGTGTTTGCATTCGGGCTTACTAACATAGAGCGGTGCCCGATACGCTTATTATTACTCCCCCCCTCCCCCCACGCATATGCGTACGTAGGTATATAAAATATTCCTTTTCCGCAAATTTTGTGGGCAATTTCTAACTCACTCATAGAAATTCAGTATGGAAAGCAACGTGAAACCACCACAAACCACTCATAACTTCCCTATAGTCTGATTTTGGAAGGAAGAACAGTAGAAATTAGTTATTAAAGTTACTAAAACAATGTTAATATTTTCATACATCAAGTCATGCAATCTGCAGCCGTCACTTTTTATAGATTATATCAACATCTATAGCATAACACAAATAACAAAGTAAAATGTTATTAATATTGGTCGCAAAGAAATATGTTTTAATTTTCTCTACTGTTCTTCTAACCAAAATCAGGTTATAGTTAAGTGTGCCTTCTCCCAAATTGAGTTGGTGGGCGGCACTAACCAAGAGAGGGGCTAAATGCACACATTGCTCTGGATGAATTAGGAAGCACATCGGGTTCCAAACTTTCAATAAATATGTCTTAAAATAAGTTATAAAATATCCTCATTTTAAATGTATAACATTTTTAATTTTCGTTAGTAATTAATATTTTAAAAATTCATTGTAATAAATATTTCATATTTGAAACCAATGTAACTAATTTTTTCCTGTTAATATTGGAATATTTTAACATTATTTTTGTAATTATCTGTCCCATATACCCTCATAACAGTAAGTATTGTAAAAAAACTAACCTATTCTGGCATGTTAAAAAACTTAATTAATTTGCTCCCGTGATTAATATACTGTGCTATATCAATGGTATATGCATTTTTAACACCTTTCTTTATTAATGAAACTTTTAAAACATTGCCATAAAATGTATACCTCACTAAATCTGTTTACTTTTTTTTTTAAAAGTAAGTTTCCAAACAGTTTACTACCCAAAATTTAGACCACACTATATTTTCCCAGTGTATTATACTAATATTGTGGAGATGTAAATTGTATTCATTTAATATATTATTGTTCTTGATTGTCCAACTCTACCAAATACACTATACGGAGGCATAAAACTATGTCCTTGTATGGGAAAGTAATTATTTATATTTATGAAAACCTTAGATTTTTCTAGAAACTAAAAGGCCGAGAAATCCTTAAGTAATATATTTTGATCACAATTTGGACTAAGCGAGATTTGCTAAAAATATCTACAAAAAAGAAAGCTATTTTTTCAAAGCTTTGCTAAATTAAAGCATTAATTGAAAAATAACTGATTAAATTATGCTAAATTTACGTTAGCAGGAAAAAGCTAGATAATCAAAATATATTAAATCGTACTAAACTCGATTTTAAAATAAATGATTGACAAAGTTAGTTTCGGTAAAGTGGTCCTCATTTGGAACTGACCCAGCTGAAAGCTTGGCTTTGTAACGTACCGTGCAGGTGAAACCCCAGTCCTTTTCCAGGGTGGCCACTCTAACTGAATACAATTCCAAAGTAATTCCCGGTGTTACTGCCAAAAACAATCCCGATCTTTTTAAAAGGTTTCTTCTTCTATTTATATCTGAACGAATTTTTTTTGTAAAGGGTGTGTTGAGCATGCCACCAAATTTTAGTACCTGATACAGTATAGTTAGTATTTCTGCTCATCCGACAACTTAGCTCAATCGGTAGCGTGTTTGCCTACTGAGCTAAGAGTCCTGGGTTCGATTCCCGGCATGGCCGGAAAATTTATAATTGGTGAAATGTGTGTTTAAAATTTCGCATTGATAAATTAACGGCCGGAGACTGGATGCTGTGCCTGTCCTCGTCTTAAGTTAGATTATCAGGCATATGAAGCTACAACGGACCTATCCAGCCGGTAGTGGAAAAATATAGCCGTAGGCTGGAATCAGTAATGGATGTAAGTATTTCTACTCGATGTATGAGCTAGTAGACTAATGAGGATCTACACAATGCATACCACTTTCAACCTCAATACTATTTTAAAACACTTTATATTACTACAATTTGGGTCTTCTATAAATCCTAGCCATTTCCTGTTTGGGAGATTTCGCCACGAGCCATTACAGATAGGACCCCTCCCTTCCTCATAAAAAAATAATTAATGTTACAATCATGGAATTACTCCACATCCTCATCGCACTTTTGTTCAGAGTCTGGATCAGAAAGTCATTATTCCACTGGTGATGTGTGCTCAGCCACAAGTTAAACCCTAGTATGTATACAAATGTGCTACACCCAGGGGTGGCATTATCATATTTGTGTAAGGGGCAGAGGGGGAGGGATTATACTTGTTTTAATAATAATGTTTCTCCGAGTCAAAGGAGAATCCGAGGACTTGGGCCCCGGAAAATATTGGAAAATTGATTGCCCCTTGAAGTTATTTTGAGAGGTTCTCATCTGGAAACATTTTGAAAGTAGTTAAGATCTTATTCAAAATATTTGAAGTGCCCCCCCCCCACCCCTCCAGAACTTTTTTAGAGTTTGGATACCCCTGAGGCTATTTAGAGTGGTCCTTGAATGCATTTCTTTTAAATAAATGTTTCTAGAGTATATTTAAAATGGTCCTCCCTTGGTAAATGTTTGAAATTGGTATGGCTATAAAAGCTATTTAAAGTGGTCCTTTCCTTAAAATCCCCGATAGACGGCAACATTCACGTACTTTTCCCGTGTTTTTTGGTTTTTTTCCAAATGCACAAATTTAAAACATGATCCTCGGTTTTCATGATCAGTGGCCACCCTGTCCTCAACTACTACCATACTTGCTCATTGTTACTTCACACATGTTGTTCAGTCTCAAATATTTTCAAAATATTGTTCAAGACAGATTTTAGGTTTCATTCCATAAATGTCTGTAAAAAAAATTAATGACTTATGTCTCAAAGTGTTGAAACAATCCTGGTTTTACGAGTAGTGTAGGTTAGGGCTGGTCCTAGATCGCCTTGGAAGAGTCCATAGTTCCGAGAGCCCGCTAATGTCTTCCAAAATAATGTGTGGTGTCATTGTTGTAGAATGTAGCATGTGGCTGAAATAGTCCAAGCTATCTTTGATACCTAGAACCCATTAATTCTTGACTAAGTTTGTCAAATAAAATAAAATTAGGAAAATGTACCATACTATAGTGTTTGGAATAGTCGAAAACTACAGAACTGAAACAAATAAATCATATTCAAAGAAAATACCAACTTTATGTATCATAAGAAAATATTTTATTTCGGTATTAGGCCTATTTCATTATAACAGAGATTGGGATCATATGTCCCAGAGTCACCGTACAAACAGTGTTATAATGAGCTGATGTGAGTTGTCAGTTTTTAAAATCTGTTTCAAATTAGTTTGTAATCACTAAACAGTTTGGACGTGAAAACAAAGCTCATATTCTGACGTATGATCTTAATAGCAGTGTTATTAAGGCGAACTCTCAACAACATATTTACAACTATTTTGAATAAACTTTTAGTTCTCTGTGTGATTTGTGAAGGCTCTACTTATTATATAATATTTTTGAAAGCTATTTTTAAAAAAATGTATGGAGTGTCATGAAAACAAATGGAAAATCTTTTAATTAGTTCATTAGTAACATGGCCTAAGGCAGTACTTTCACAGTAGACTAGACCGTCAGTGACGAGGAGATCGAGGTTCAAATCTCGGTTGGGTGTACTGAGGGTAGTTGTCTCCTAAAATGTTTTCCCACTTTCTATCTCTCTCCTCTCTCTCTTCACGCAAATGCTGGTACACTTCCTCTAAATACAACCTTCCTAATCCTTAAAACATTTTTTGTACTTAGTACTTAGTGCGGTGCTAAACCAAAGTCACGTGAGCTGTGGTCTGGATAAAAACAAGTTTAAATATTTGATGTTTTGGTACAGCCCGCTGTAGGCCACTGCCGTGTCCACCGCCTTGGTGCTCAAGGGGTGCCGAGAGAATAATAGGGAACATTATATTTACCTTTTTAGTAATAAGAAACTTAATATTAAATATTAATGTCCTATTCAATATTAATTAATTTTTTGTGTGTGTTTCGAGAATAAATTTACCTGCGTCGGTGGGTACGCGGAATTAATGTCTAGTTCATAATTATAGTTTGGTTTGCCAGTGACGGGGAGTTTGGAGTTCGAGCCCTTGCAGGGTGTATTAAGGTTGTTTTTTCCTAAATAGTTTCTGACTCTTCTTCCAGGCAAGTTCGGGTACATTTCCTCTAAATTGTACCTTTATCCTCTCTACTCAACATAAATAAAGTAAATCCTTAACCAAAAAGGAGTAGACTAGTTTTTGTTCTAGTTACTTTCTCTACTAATGGTGCGGAAATGAACGCAAGTTAATATTAAATATATTTTGTCTATTATAATAAAAACCTTTTTGCTCAAAAGAAATAAAATATTACTCCAGTAGATACCGTTTGGTTTAATTTGTTATCCTAGTTAATGAATATTTTTCATGGGTATCATGGAATGTGAACACAGCTTTATATCTTCATTTAAAAAGTGTATATTCAAACTAAACGTATCAAGTGAAAAACATTGTAGTCATTTGGGCCACAAAAACAAAGGTTTTTTGATATAAAACAGTAAAATCACGGACCATAGCTGACAACGCCTGGTCGTGTGGACGTTCTATAACAGGGTCGCCACACAAAGGATTCCCGCCGGGGGATACCATTGTCGTAAAGAAACATTTTGCACATCGAGCTCATAATTTGGCAGGTATTTGACCAATGCAATATTATTTTGTGCCTAACATTAAAAACAAAAGATTTATCGAGCTCAATGGAAGAGAGTTTCCAGAAAATAGCTTAGTAAGTTTTATTAACCTTTAAAGCCATTATTCATAGCTTTTATGATTATAAGTTTATTTACATAGAATTCGTTTCTATGAGTAAGTCAAAGATGTTTGAAAAGAAATCAAATAACTGGTAGAAGCGTTTACGTTAATTTCTTACATTTACTAAATACTACTAAGTTGTTATTCTGTCAAAATGTGTTGTGTATTATAGTTCAAATTTACATTTGATAACTTTAATGTTGGTATTTGTATCACCCTTTGTCAATGAAAATGTATATATTATGTCTCTTTAACGAATAAACTAAACTAAATAAATTGTATGGTGCACTGAACAGACTTTCTCCCGCTTTTATCTTAAAATAGACATTTACTAAATACTCGTAAGATTTATTAAACGAAATTATATGTATATACATTGTTGTGGAAACACTACACCGAAGATCATGAATGAAATAATATACAGTGTTAATTACTTACTCTATAGCATTAGGTGATTAGGAATTAGGAACATTGTTAAAGAAAAATTGAGCAAAGAGAAACATCTTTGTCCATCAAAGAGCATAAGAACCAAATTCATTTTCAAAGACCTCAATTAAAAAGTATATATAAGTATATATATTTACTTATAGTAGCTCAGAAATTATTGGTTTTATAAAGATATATTTCAAATAAAATATTTTTCTCTTTAATAGTACTACAATTTTACAATGATAAGTTATTTTACATTTCAAATAGTTGCATAGAAATTATGAAAATTGGAAAATTTCCCTTATGTAAAATACCCTCAGAGTCACTTTTATGAGAAAAATGAGAAATACATTCTTGTTTACAACGATAAACAATGTCCAGATATAAAATTTAATCAAAATCGTTAGAGTGAATTTTGAGAACATCTATTTTTTTCTCTTTTTGCCATTCAGTAAACTACCCTTAATTTTATGGTTAGATATCTAATTCCAAAAAACCCTCGGGGGGACCTTATGAAAACCCCAGATACCAAGTTTTAGACCTATCGGTAAAATAGTTTCGGCTCTAGCCCTAGGTACAATGTGAAAACCACTTATTTTTTTGTTTCAGTGGGTCATGAAACGTCGACATTTATGAAATCTCAAGTTCAATTTTTTTGACGATCACAATATTTTACGAGGTGTTGAGAGAAAATAAAAATGAAATTGGCTTTTTTTCCCCTTCAAATTATGGGTAGGCCCTACATGAAATATAAGTTTTCCTTAACATTTCAAGATAATATTTTCAATACCCCAAAACTTTCCCTATACTTCATGTAAACAAATTATATTACAAAATATATATGGTTAGTCACTTCAAAATAAAAACACAAAACAAACTTACCTACACAAAAAATATACATGAAAAGGAGATTTCGTTAAAATCCTATTTAAGTTAAAAAGATTGGTTTGCTATCACTATAGATGACTGTTTCAATAATGTCTTACAAACACGCTCGAACAACGAACACCTGACCCGATGATCGCGAATCCCGCGATTCAGTATATGACATAGTTCACACAACTGAGAGAAATCGTGCCACTATGCTTACTGCGGGGCCACTAAACAAGGTACGTTGCCATGACGACCACCACGCGATCGACACGCCAGCCATTAGAGCCTGAAGCGGGCGCTGGAAAAAACGAAAAAACTCTATTGTAGGGAACACATTTGATCAGTATTTAAAACCCGCATTTACATATAATTGAAAGGTTCTTATTGCATGACCTTTTCCACAAGTTGAACTGAGTTTATTCAAAGGAAGTCCTTTAGTCAACTTAAAATACAAAAGGTTTGGAGAGCGATGCGGTCTTTCTATACATCCCGAAATTTGCCCTTTCTCAGTGTTTCTCAAAATGTCACCCTTTAAATTAAATGGACAACAGACTAATCTCACAGAATAGTCTTTGAATCTGAAACTTGGAAGAGAAAAAAAAAAGGTAGTTAATATCATAATTTGAAGAGATATTTTACTGTAACTTTTATACGTAAGACATCTTGGTTTGGTTTTCTCCCTCAGGGCGCTCTTGACAATGTGTATCAATAAAATTAGGCTAACTCAATTGCTCGAAATTATCTTGCAGCACACATACATTTTTATGTTTTTCGGATTAAACTCTGACAAATTTAAAATTATCTGAAAGAGAAGATTGAGATCTACATGAATATAAATTTTTGATTCGAATAGACTCCATCTTGATCTCAAAAAATGTAAAATAAGTTTTCTCTGCGCAGTTATCAGTTAGTTTGCATCTACGTAAACACTCTGCAGGTCACAAATCGCAACGAATTGATCTTAATATAAAGATTATTGTACCTCGTTTACTATCAGAATATAACCATATTAATATTTACGGCATTTTAATTGCCATAAATGATTTTTTTAATGAAATATTTGGGTGATTTTAAGTTAAAAATATTATTTTAACTTTTTTACGACAAACCATTTCAAATATGTAATTTTTGTTTTATTTTGTCATCTTTTTTTGTTGATTGGTTCACAAAAAAATGTAATTTCTTATAAGTTGTCCGTTTCTTAGTTATGATTCAACATTTATTTCCCTCTATTTTTATTTTTTTGGTTAATTGGATTTTTAAAAAATCTTATTAGTCATCAAGCTACAGATGCTTTATAAAAATAATTTGGCAACATATGATTCATTGACGACCTTAGTTTACTTGGGTGACAGCTCAAAAGTTACTAGAAATAGTCCCTAATATATCCCTACGCCAACAGCTAACATCTATCACTTGGGATAGCTATAATTAAAAACGATGGTACTTTATGAATGTGATAGTTAATCACAGTAATTTAGGCCAATATTATTTATATATTTATTTAAGGTCGGGCACTAAGCTTATTTATCGTTTTATTCCAATTAAACAAATTACTATTCACATCACTTTCACAAAAGGTCCAATGAACATAGCTTCAAAATGGCGACCGACCAATTTAAACCATGTGATTGAACATGACGGAAACAAGTTTTTTTACATCATGTACCCACGCAGTGGATAAAAATATTTTATTCAGATTAATATTTCGAAATACGATAAAATAATCATAAAATAATGTATTATATATAAAAAAAATAACAAGTATTTTCTTTTTTCCAAGTAAATACGATGTCCGTATTAAAAGGTATTGATGTATGCACTAAATTACACATAATCAATAACGTTCCAAAATGAAGAACTTTTAATTATGTTTAAAATATTGTTTCGATTTGGATGAAAAGAAATTATTAAAAGTAATGAAATCGTATGAGAAAACTTAAGTTTACGTTATTTTAAATGTAAAATATAAAAGGTAATTTAAAAAAACTTGACATTTATAGCAAAACAGTGATCTTTACAAGTGTTGGCAACCCAAAACCTAAACATATGATTTTTTAACTGTCATCCAGGTCAAAACCTATCATGAACAGTCTTTAATAGCGTTTTGTATAAATATAACTATTATATTTAAAAGAATTTTGTTTGGATCATAGTTTTATCCAAAAATAATAAATTAAGTCATGCAATTTTGTTTTTGCCAAGTAATTCTGTTCTATGGATCTAAAGAGAGAGAAAGAGGTAATTTATTGTAACATTTGACTGTGTTAAAGCTAAAAATCGAAACAAAGCATATCGTGAATTCTTATTTGTGAATCTTAGGAAATTACTTTTAATATTAATGTAAAAATAAGTCACCACCTCTGTGGTCTAGTGGTCAGAGTTCCTGGCTACAAATCCAGAGGTACTGGGTTCCATCCCCGACACTTCAAATATTTATTTGTGAAGCAGTTGGTTTGAAACGGGGTCGAACTCAGCCTCGTGAGTACAAATGAGGATCTGCATGAATAAAGAAGCAGCGGCTCAGAAAACAGGGATTAACGGTCGGAGGGCTCGCTGTGCCGACCACATGACACCCTCTAGCCGCAAATGTTGGTAATATCATTGCTAACGTTGGCGGCCGCTCGGCCGGTATAGTTTCCTTGCGGGCTCACACCATGGAGTTAAAAATTAGTAAATTAATCATTGACATATATAAAACTCCAGACATTTAGTTCGTCTTCAATAGGAACAGTTTTCATACCCTAAAAAGTAAGTTAAATTTGTTTAAACATTTGCCACCATCAATATCGAGTTTGCTTCTACACTTAGGCAATTTCTTTTGGTAGTTTTTATGACACAATTCCCAAAAAAAGGCTTAATTACACTTATATGTTGTGCTAAAGGCGTTACATGTTTGTTTTTTTGGTGTATGTTTTCTGAAATCTCCGCTATTATTAGTATTGACAAACTTGTATACACCGCAGAAGACCTAAAGCAAAATCATTCAAATAATATTTTGATTATTTCAAACTGTCACTGAAATATTGTAATAAATTAGTCAGTACTCGATTTGAGTATAATCCAAAAATGCTAGACGCGCTTGTATCGAACACATCAAGTTATCGGTAAAGAAGATGTAACCGTTTCAACACCGGTTAATCGACACAAATCGTGACTCGTGTGAATGCTCTCTACAACTTCGTGTGGTACAAACCAAGAATCTGTGCCCCGCCCCGTGTGAAGGGTCCCGTCTTCCACGGGTGTTCTGCTGTATCTCTGTGGCTTCAATCTGATCTGTGCGGATGGAACTTTAACCTACTTTTAGGCCCTACCTAATAAAACTTTTACCATTTATTTGTAACCGTTTGGGTTGTACGCAAATAATAATTAAGATAATTTAGTAGAGATGACGAAGGTAGAATTTTATAGGAAATGTACCCACATTTACGCGGGAGAAACCATTCATAAAGGGAAAAAAACACTCTTTGAACATACTAGTGAGTTGGAAAACCTACCACCCCGTCACCAGCAAGCTGGACAAAACGAGCTTGGGATTTATACCGGGTGTCCAGCGATGTCTGTCCTAGCATATAGGTAATTTTATATTATTACAGATCAGAAAAAAAAACCATAAGATAAATGAAATGTTCGAAAAAATATCCACAGGTTGATATTCCAACCATTGCAACAGTACATAAGTGCATAAGTAAGTAGTTTTCCCACAAATTGGGCTACTAGGGATGTAGCCCAGACAGGCATGTGAGCATAGTAAGCCAATACTCTAACCACTGAGTTATCTATGAGGTGTCCCGTGGCTAAATGTCAATGTACTATTGGTAGTATAATGCCCTTTTGAGTTGAAGGTGGCGGTGTTATCTGATAAAATATTATCTTAATTGATCACTCATATGTATCTGACGATTTTCGCACGTCTATAACAGACTATGCCTTAAAATATCAGTGAATAATGACCCTGGGCAACAGACAAGTATACACCAGACCCTCAGCATCCAGGTTAAAATGGCTGCGCTCAATGAGAGATGGGTATTGATCGCTAGATGCCATCAAGGGGCATTATAAAAAATAAATCTCATTTTAAACATGGTTTCACTAGAGAGAAGACACAAATATCCATCTCGAGTCAATCAGACGGCTTCCACAAAATTAGGTTCAGATATTGACCCAACCCACTCTTCACATAATCCTACCTCACAAAGCAGACTGGTCCCTTTAAGACGAGCATGTTAAAAGTGAGTCAGTCGTTTAGAAACTACACATTTGGAAGTTATTTGTCATTGAGCATTGACACTAGCGATCCCCAGAGTTGATGAACTTAGCCTGGCTCAAAGAGCGCATCAAAAATTCTGTAAGTCTGAGGATCTGGTACATGCTTGCCTGTGCTCTAGGCACGGGATGACTTTTATAGCTCAGTGGCTAGAGCAGTGCCATATTAAATTAAAGGTCCCGGGCTCTATTATCAAGTCCAGGTGTCATTTTTCAATTTAAAGAATATGATATTTAGATGCCGCTATAGCCGTAACTAACAAATATAGTAATTTGGCTATTTAATTCATTAAAAATATCAGACAGTTTTTCAGAGTTGCAAAGACTACAGAGACGCTTTGGTTTCCTTTGTACTGCTAAGTCTTTGTGAAATGATTTGTATTTTCAAAGTCCTGAGCTGATTACTGAGCTCCAACGTAAATGTAATAATCTATCCCAGCTTTATTCACAATATTTAAATGGATTGGAGTTGTACCATGAATACAGGAACAAAATTTCTTCTTTCAAAAGGGCTAATACGAATGGTGAATTACACGACTTCCAAAAGGGAATCCCTCTTGAACATTTCCTCAATGGGACTAGAGGCGTACAAGATATTGGCTACAGCTCTGCAAATACTTTTGACATTGCCAGTGTATGTAGCATCGTTTGATGCGTTTCAACTGACAACATTTTGTTACTATATTTTCCTAAATCTATCACCTTAAGTGTTTGATTTTTTAAATTTTTGACTCAATAACTTGCTAGCAATGAAGGTGTGAATGTTTCATTACGATATCGAATACTTTTTTAACTATTAAATATTTACTCCTATATAGATTTTTTTTAAATAGTAAGTTTGTAATTATTTATTTACTCTTTATGTCATTATTTCACGATTTCAAATTTATGGTGAAATAGTTCTGAACCGTCAGATGTTTTATTTGTGCCTTTCGGAGGTTGGGTTTTTAAAAATTGCTGTGTCCACAGCTTTTACTCATTCCTTCGCTTAAGACATTTTTGCGTGGAAATAACTTGTTAGACCCCCTTATTTGACATTGTGCGAAACTGGCGGATACTAACATGCTATAATATTATATTTCTCTAGTCAACACCTTTAATCTCCCACCCACACAGTATGAAATTATGACGGCATGCCCAGTATTCTCAGTAGCTGTGCTAACAGTGTATTTGGTATCTGTTTCATCCGTTCACATGTCGTGGAAATAAGGATGAGTAAAATCTCTTGGTCAATTCAGTACATTTCTTTATTCCATTCATATTCAGAGTAGTAGGTTGGTCAAGCGCTTTTGAATCTTATAGAAAAACATTTACGAGTACCTTTTAAAAATGCAGTTTTCTCCCTGCCAGGGCCTTTTCTACGGGCACGCCATCCGGCTGATTTTACTGATCACCCAGCTAAAATTAGTGTTTGTTGCACAAATAATCAAATATTACACTTTCCCCCGCCCGGCTTTCAATAATTTCTGGGAAGAACACTGAATATAGCTTTAAAAAAAAGTCGTGATCGCAAGAGGAATAAATTGACGAAATGTTCAAATGTATGCTGCTATGTGGAAAAGAAGTAAGCTGGGAAGTGAGTATACATGTGGAATTTACTCATATTAAAAACTATAATTTTAGTTTTACAAAATTACTTATTTCATAAATATTATTACTGTAGATAAATCATTGAGGCCAATGGCAATGTGAAGAAGATTGAGTTTGATTCAGCCATGTACATGTAAATCTGACCCAGCATAACATAAATCTGTTAGTTCATCACCGAGGTAAGCATTCAAATTGCTAGGGTCAAAGTAAAACTGATGTTTTCTTCCCATTGTGGTCAAATCGTATTACAGTAATCACTAAAGTTTGTGTTAGATATTGTATATTTACATATACAAGCTGTTTTAAATATTTTCTTATTTATTTATAAATTAATTCGATAGTTGCTATCAAACCCCTCTGATGCTGGATTCACACATAAAGCTACACTATGCGACATTTGTTCTCGTGTGTTTCACACAGTGAGCTACACTACGCTATACTTTGAAAGGTTTAGTAGAGTACTTGAAGTCTTCAAGACAACATGGCCTTTTGTGGGTTTGTTCATTGTGCGCATGCGCAGCACAACATTTAGCGCGAGTGAGATGTAAAAATCACCCGGTCCGCGATTTCGCTAGCATAGCGTAGCTTAGCACGGCATAGCATAGCACAGCATAGCGTAATTTGTGAAAGTGTTCGTTTAAATACTTGGCTAGCGATCTTAAATCATAGTATAGTGCAGCCAAGCATAGCATAGCTTCATGTGTGAATCAGGCATAATACCTTTATTTTTATTGTTGAATTCTAGAAGGATCAGAAATGTATCCATATGAAAGTAGATGTGATAGTAAATACTCGAAGCTCATTAAAAGTGTGGTCCAAAGAGCAATTAATCTCTTATCTAGGGAATGTAAAACCAAACTAATAATTTATATTTGCAGCCCCTCAAAAGCTACACCGCATGATTGTTTTGAAATCGGCTAATGTACGAATATTTCCGATGATACAGAACTATCACCCTTTGATGAACAAGGTAGGCCCTACATCATGTTTGTAGATATATATTTCTACATGGATACCCAGGCGCGGATTCAGGGGGGGTCAAAGGGTCAGTTGACCCCCCTGTGAAAGTTAGAAAATTAATACAAAAAACAAAATAAAAGTTCAAATTTTAGAAAGAAAATACAACAGAGATAAATTATACAATTTTTTTTGTTTTTTTACGCGCAGACATCTACCTTCCTCCATATGTGAGTTATTCGTTCACGTTTATTTATTTTTTGTGTACGAATATTTGTCGTGCATAGCGAGTAACGAACATTGTTCCGCATTGAGACGGTAGACTAGCACACATTAAAAGAGACTAATAATCGCCTGAGAGCAGTTCATCCACGAATACCGAATATAGAGTATGTGTGGACAGCAGGAGCGGCGGAGCTGTGGGGGACTCAGTCCCCCTGAAAATAATTTGACCCTCCCTGGAATAAATTTTCCCTTAGATATATTTC
This sequence comes from Timema genevievae, assembly GCA_902155825.1. Classification (NCBI taxonomy): domain Eukaryota; kingdom Metazoa; phylum Arthropoda; class Insecta; order Phasmatodea; family Timematidae; genus Timema; species Timema genevievae. The sequence continues at coordinate 18,424 of CABFWO010007205.1, forward strand.
AAATTCTCAGATATTATTGAATTTGAATCTGAAAGATGGCCTTGAATCAAACTCCAAATGACTTCTAGATGCAAGTCATTTTGCAGAACTCACAGGCGAGGACCACCCCAAATAGCCTAGTTTCTGAAAAAAAATTCAAAATTTTGTCGTTGGAAGACCATTTCAAAGATTATCTTCTAGAGGTATCTAACTATCCTAAAATATTAAGGGGAGAATCACTCTAAATAGCTTCGAGGGACATCCAAATTTCAAAATTTTTTAGGTGAGGATCTATTTTTAAAAAAATCAAGGTTAGGACTACTCATAGCTTATAGAGTGCACCATTTTTCAAAAAATTGTTGAAGGAGGGCCACTCCAAATAGTTTATAAAAACTATCTGATTTTTAAAAAAATGGGGTAGATGAGCACAGTTTAAAACATGCATAAGATTAAAAATTAATATGAATGAGAAATTATTAAATGGCTTTAAACAGAAATCTAACATTGTAAGTAACTATGCTATTTTTAATTATGACCCCCTTATGAAAATGATCTGGATCCGCCCCTGCAGGATACCTGTATAAATAAATGTAGGTATATTAATTTAAATACGCGCATTTTTGCAGTGATTTTAGATGCTTAGACAGTGAAACGGCATCTTTCTACCTCACTTTCCTTTATTTATTTCACTACTCTAGGATGGCCACTTAACCTAGGTACCCTGAAGATCTGGTACTCATAAAACTTTCCTTACTGAAATAATACAGAAAATTGAGTGAGTTTCTCTAAAAGAACAAAAAAACATCAAAGTAATTAAAACAAAGAACTGTACATATTTACGACCAATTCTTGTTGAATACTAACAAATACATTAGATAAATATTACGTGTCTGGTCTACATCAATTGTAGCCCAGTAGTGGAAATATTGGCCAGTACTAATGTGCCCTTGCCCAGGGGACGTCCGAATGTACTAATAGTACATCCTTTCCATGGAGCCTCTTTCTATGTCCCTGTGATGAGATGATGGTGATAGCGAGTATAAGGGTGTGAAACCAGTACAAACACCTAAACCTAATTAACCAAACCATGGTGACGAATGGGATAGTTCCCCCTTTCAGATAAAATACCGAAGGTACTAGCCGGGAATCGAACCCGGTACCCCTAGGCTCGTAGCTAGATGCACTGAACACTACACCATAGGCCCGGTTAATACATTTGTTAAATCAAAGGACAACAATTATTTGGATGACAAAAAATTATATTTGGTTATTTAAAATTAGGAAGTTTTGTTTTTAGAAACATACCAAGGTGTTCCACGAGATGTAGTGTTGGTGTAAAAGTGGTATGTGGAGAAGAAAATTTCCAGCCTGTCTTTTTTATCAGCCGGTGTCGGGATCCAGATAATGTCGTACATCATTTGTAAGAATATTCTTTAAAACCCATTTGGTTTCTTCTGGTCCAGAGTACAGCGTTGAAGTCAAGTTAACATTTTCTATTGTAAAAATTCGAACATATCTAGAGTCAGATTTGCTCAGAGTTGTATACGTTTGTACGAAGAAAAAATTGTACAGTTGACGTATAAGTCAATCGTTACAATCGGGAATATGCACAATTATTATATCAATATACAATAATACTAAGATAATAACCCAGATCAGTGACCACTCGTAATAAATATGGACATAAGTAACCATACAAATGTCAATTTTTAAAAGCGGGGCCAGGAGGGGTACCGTGAAACTGCCCTCCCCCCAATGTAAACATATAATTTGAGGGCCTATCAAAACGGAACAGACGAAAATATTTGCGAAACAATACGGAACCAACGATTTTGAATAATAAACCCCTGAATTTTAAAAAATGTGGGGTGTGAGTGGGGGAGGGGGCGGGGAGGGAGCAACTTCACAGACGTAACTTTGAGACCTTTTTGATTGACTTTCGGAGTTACCTGTGTTCCTGCGCCTCTCAGGAGATGGCTGGCAATTGACAAAGTCAATTCACCGTAACAGTGGTGGTAATTGATAGCTAGTAAAAGTTACCAGCTCTACTATCATGTATCCATCCATTCGCCAAACCAAATGATCAACAAGAACGACCATATGTTGAGTTGCTGTCACTTTTGCCAGTAAAAAAAAAACTTTCACAACTTTTTTTTCTTTTAAGCAAGTAGAGATGTGGTCGCACTGTCGAGTTGACGCTTGGCAAGGTCAGATGAGACCCAAGTAGGCCGTAACGGGATTGGCTCTTTGTTTCGTAGTTATAGGGGAATCGCGGTGGGAAGGAAGATTTAGAAAACGCTAAAATATTAATTTATTATTTGTGTATGGTCAACTATGGAAGAACGTTTTCACCAGCGCCATTTGTTTGATCGCTTACATATATTGTTTGTAAATCTAGATTTTTGTGTTTGTGAGTATTATTATTTTTGTTTGTGTTATAAAACTGAAAATAATTTTACAAAAATGAATTAGGTTAATTACGTGTTAGAATACCCATTAAACTCATCAAATGACCGAGAAAAATAAACTTAAAACTAGGAAATTATTTACGATATAATCCTTATAATTTTCTTTCATCAGTTCTGTTCCTAGCTATCCAAATGTATAGTAGAACCAAGATAATTTACACATTTTGAAGTCATAATGGTACCTAAAGCCGCTTACCCGCTGGTCTAAACAAAACAAACATCGAACAAAACATTTTGTTCGACGAAGAAATTTAATTTATTTTTTATTGGAGTGTCCCCAGATAAAAAAAAACTTTGTTTTAAAATAATATTTTAGCTTCTCGAATATCAATCATCTCTTTGTACAATGTGTGATGGAAACGTTTGAAGAAAAAAAGCAATCTGCGCATGCGCGATTTACTCACGTTCTACTTTTTCAATGAGTTCTAAAGTACATCATGGCCTTGTGTACGTTTATTGAGTATGTTTGTGGTTTATAATGACAGAAGAGACTAAAGTAGGCTGTGAAATAATAAAGTATCCTGCTATCTGCGATCCAACTAAAGAGAAGTACAGTCAGGCCCCCATATCCACAAGTAATATGTTCCTAGATCTACCGCGGTTACGTGAAAACGAGGTTAATACCGAACTATTAATTAATGTGATGTTCATGTAACATACATAAATATGGTAAAGTTAATTGATAAATTAGTCAAAGTGAGACATTACCAACATTAAATAAAGCAATAATAACTTGTACTGTACACTACAACATACTTACTACTCTCCATTCTTCTTGGAGAGACACTCACTGATGATGATGATGATGATGATGATGATGATGATGATGATGATGATGATGATGATGATGATGATGATGATGATGATGATGATATATGATGATGGTGATGATGAGGATTATGTTGATGACTGTGATATTATAGCACAATGGCCACAATGAGAATAGGACATTGTGACTTACAAAAAAATAATTCTTTAATTAAAAGTAAATAAAATTTGGCAGCGGTAAACTGCGGATACTGAATCAGCGGATAGTGAATAAGCGGATACGGGGGCCTTGGTGTCCCAAAGTAAGAGACATTTGTACCATTAAGTGGGATCTACTCGTAATTGGAAAGAATATTAAATTGTCATGTAAAATTCTTGTTTTATTTATATGGTAGAAATAATTAGGTATGAAATTTTGTTTTGTTTCGTGAATTTCTTGTTTCGTGTGACGATAATATCCCGACATTGACCGAGGCAGTAATTGTCTGAAACGATGTGTCCCAAACTAATTGTCTCGACTAGTTAGTAAGTGGCCCAATAGAGCCTGTGGTGATGAATATTTAGACAGTCTGGAGAAGGGAATATGGAGATAATAGTGGGCAATCCATTAGGGGTCTGTATTCTGTGCCTTAGAGCTAGACCCCATGAAAACCAGCACGTGCTATTATTGTAGCTAGCTCCTGATAGCTATTAGATAACCAAACATATTATCTAACAACATTAGTGTGTTGTGGGTATGACTGACATGTTTGACAAACATTAATAAAATATTACAATTATTTTTAAAAAGCCGCCAAATTGAATTTTGAAAATTCTACTTTATCATCAAAGGGATTTTATATCTCAATTTGTAGAAACATACAATACATTTTTTACATAGAATATAAGATATGACCCGCTTCAGTGGCCTCATGGTCTAAGGCGTCACACTCGCGATAGGCTAGACTGCTGATGACGAGGAGGTCAGGGTTCAAATCCGGGTTGTATGTACTGAGGGATTTATGAAAAAATTGGTATGCCACTTTCCCTCCACTCAAATGCGGATACACTTCCTCCAAATCAAACCGTACTCATTCTACCCATCATCGTAATTAGTGCAGAGGCGTAAAACTCGAATGGGTAGTAAGACGCGATGCTAAAAAAATAATATATACACTAAGATATGAAAATACAATTTTATTTTATGCCTAAGTTTTAATAATAACCTTAGGAGAAACGAACATTTTTCATAAGAATAACAAGGAAAACATTTGGATCCGTAAGGACGACTATTGATCTGCAATAGCAATGGAAGGGCAATGAACTGATTACAAATGGCGGACATTAAGTAGACGAATATTTTACATCAACATAGCAAGTCAACCAATTTAACAATCAACACCACACAGTCAACACCAACGTGAAGGAATTTGAATAATCTCCATTCAAATGATTCGTAAACTATCGAATAGGTCAGTGTTTTTGTAGTTTTTAGGGCGAAACTTTTTTTTTTTTCAAAATAAATAAAATATTGCTCAAGTACAAACATAGGATTTAATTTTCTTCACACGGTGACCACAAAGTTTCTAGAGTATCTGCCAAGGGTATTCTGTAATTTAATGACAACTTTTTCTCTTCATTTAAAAAGTTTGTTAGACAATGCCACCATTCTCATGACATATATCCAGGAACTGTTGGTATCAACATGGGAAGAAAATTAAATTCTATGTTTGTAGTGGAGCAATACTGTATTTATTTTGGACAAAAAAAAAGATGTTGCCATAAAAACTGGAAAAGCAGTGGCCCTCTCACGCGTCCCATTCCATCCCACCTTAAGCCTAGTACACACTGGTCGATAATTGCCAGATACAAGTATCCAGCGACTCAGCAACATCGTCCACGTATCCGGACACAAGTCTACACCTATGTCGCGTGTCCACGCCGAGCAGACGCATCCCATTCCTTTCGCGATGGATCCGCACATTGCTGCTGCTGTTGCCGCGGATTTTATAATAGTTAAATGTCGATAAAAGCGAAAAAGACGTTGATGGAAAAGGAAGTTTTTAAGACGGGGTGAGAATTATGGTGACTGTTTGTTGTCAGAGCTATCATTGAATGATGGGTGCTCATTTAAAATTTTTGTAGTAACCACAACTACAACAAAATCACTACCACAACACTACCAAGATACTACTACTGCTAGGACGAGGAATATAAATCAACTGATTAAAATTCACAATTTTCCCGCGGATGGATGCACACCGAGCGATGTTTCCCACTGGAGTTGGGAGACATTGGCAACAGTCTTTGATCTTTTACCGCCGGACACTCGGGCGATGTTTCCGTGTATCGTGCGTGACATACGGAAAACATCGGCGGTCTGCGTGTATCTAGATATTATCGTCCAGTGTGTACCAGGCTTAATACAGTGGTCTCAAACTCAAATATTAGTTCAAGCGCCGGATCATGGCCGTCTTTAGTTACAGGGTAGCGTGTTAAATGTGACGTCATGAGGCCTAGCGAGCTGCTAGTTCTTACGGAGAATTGTGTGAATATTTACGGTTTTATTTGTTTAGAAACTGACTAGTAACTTTAAACGATACTGACAACTAAAATAAGCCTAAACACGTTTTACGAATATCATTAAACAAAAATACTTGAGAGGTTGAAAAATACAACAAATAAACATGTAAATAATAGTTTTAAAATAAATTTGCTAGGTAAGGATTATGTACTGTTCACAAACGCGATTAAAATATTAGGATGAAAATCGCAAAAGGACACTGGCTCGAAGCCTAGAAAGAAAATTCATTGTTGCACTAATCAAAAAGGTTCCGGGTTCAATTTCCATGTCCAGATGTAGCTCTTTAGCAAATATTTTAATAAAATTAAGAGTGTTTTTTTAAGTTATTGCTTTGAACACTTACCAGTCTTGGGATATGGAATTTTGAAACAATACTGTACGTTAATGGTTTTAGGGGTAAGGTTATATTTATAGAAAGTGTACCAGCATTTGCTTGGAGGGAGAGTGATAAACCATCCTCAGCACACCCGACCGAGATTCGAACCTGAATCTCCCAGTCATCGGCAGTCTAGTCTACTGCGAGAGTAGCGGCTTAGACCATGCGGCCACTGAAGCGGGTGCACAAGAAAAGTTGCTTCTAATTGTTGTGCGGAAGAAACTTTTTTCAAACTTTTCTGTTATTAAAGTCTTCATTATTTGATCTCTATTAACGTCAATCCTCAAAACTGTTGTTTGTTGATGGATAAGTTAGTCCCCCTCTGGTAAGATTATTGAAATAGGACATAGTTAGCATTTGTAACATGCTCAACTAAAACATCAATTGATTAAATGTATTCCAAAAGAACAGCATGGCAGCAATGTACAAAACCGAGGTTTCTGGAATCATTTCAGCTGTAAGTTGAATATCACTCCAAGCACATCCACAAAATGTTCATCAATTGAATGTTTGCTATATGACACAAAACATAATGCATTAGAAGCGTGAATCACGCAAAATTTCAAATCAAGTAAATGACACGAGAAACAAACATCCCGCACAGTAAACAAACTGAACTAAATCAGCAATACTGCACGTGACTGTGTTATTGACCGGCCTCAACGCAGTGTTGCCAAACTTCAGTATTCCGGCCTTTAATGACAGCCTTGGCCGGATCCATATGTCGTGGGCCACAACCTATGGAAACATGTTTGCTTATTCTATACTTTTATTTTTCAGCACATCTTAATACCCGTTCGAACTATGCACATTTTACTCGCGCTAGTGGGTAAGGGATGAGGAAGATATAATTCAGAGGAAATGTAACCATATTTGAGCGAAGGGAATGTGGAAAACCATCTAGAAAAAAACCCTTTGTTCATCTAACTGGAATTCAAACTCTGACATCCCCGACACTGGTTAAGTAGACCAGACGCACAGTCGGGTGGAATCCCAAAAAACTTGTCCAAAAGTCCAAAAATGATGTTTCAAATTAGAAGTTTTGAATCATTCGGTGGGGTACACTGATAGAGGCATCGAATGGCAGATGGGGTAGGGCCGAGCTGCTTTTACCTGTGTCGTGAACTCGGTTCAGAAGTAACCTTAGATTGAGACGCACAGGTAGTGTCGGAATAGAACTGAAAAGTGTCGCTCACTTTGGAAGCTCACAACTTTGTGCCCAGTGGACCGTTGTCGATTTTAAATAATGGAAAATCCTCTTGAAAGTAAGTAGAATTTAACCAAATATTGCATTAACCATTATTACATTAATGTGGTATATTAATTAACCAACATTCCTTTTAAAGAAATATCAATAAATATTCTGCAAAAACCAACATGAAAATAGTTATGAGTCTCATAGATTCCCGGTATATATAAACTATTGGGATATATAGTTAGTACTATCAGCTAATAAAACTAACAAGCGTTAGCTGCCAATAGGCCCCAATCTGGATTTTATACTAATTCTAAGTGTGTGTGTAACGAGCGGTTTGAAAAGTGTTGAGTAGCATCAAGTTCGCCTGACAATTCAATAATATTTTGATTTCTTATGCACATATGGGAATTATAAGCTATACGTTATTCCAGAGGTATATGAAAATAGTAAAAATGTCATCTTTATGATTTCCATACCCATTTTTTCCCCGAAGAATTGGTTATTTATTTTGGGGGAGGGGGGTAATATTCCGTGCCAGTACGTTGGCCGGATGTATTATTTACCACATTTTACTATCTGTTAAGGCAATTCTAACATTTACACTAGGGCAGTAAATAGCTGCAGAACATATCCTTCATATAAAGTTGTTATCGAAGCAAAACGTGTTATCCATCTACAATACATATCACGAGTATAGAAGCCAGTGCAAAAGATACACTTCAAGCCTTGTCACGAATTTCGCGTACTCAAAACGATGTAATCACAAGTGTATGTAAGTACATTTTTGGCCATTTTTACCCCTCTCTCCCTCTAGTAAGCAAAAATAAGCAAATGCTTAACCCCCTCCCCCTCTTGCTTACGTAAGATTTGTCAACTTTTTTTATTTTGCTCACAGGAATAACCATTCTTTTTTTTTTATCATGCCATTTTACCTATAGCCTGAACCGGTAGTAAAACGCGATGATAAAAAGAATGAAAAATTCATGCAATTTATAAATTGCTAGTTATTATTAACATAGGGGTGTAAACTAATGTTCCGAAATAATTGACAGTTAACTCTGGTATACAATGAATTTAAATTTATTGAGCAAGTAAAATGAAAACAAGTTATAACATTATAAAAGTTTAAAATTTTAATTTACTTTTAATTGAAGTTATTGAAAAGTATTATTAGTGAATACATGAATATTATAATTATTAAAAAACCACCCTAAACTCCATTTAATCCTATGACCAAAGTCCTTGAATCCACGTCTCAACACTTTCAATTATTATGTTTCTATTTGGGGGGATTAGATCACTTAAGCTTTGGCTTACTTCTATAGGCTTTTCCGGTGACCTGGTGGTCTAGGGGTAAGGTGTCAGACTTCTGTGCTGAGGGTCCGGGGTTCAATCCTCGGTCCCGGCACATATTTAT
>CABFWO010007206.1:0-27171 GCA_902155825.1 Timema genevievae
AATAATAATAATAATAATAATAATAATAATAATAATAATAATAATAATAATAATAATAATAATAATAATAATAATAATAATAGCAACAACAGCAGCAACAAAAACAAAAACGACCACAAAAAACAATAAAAATAATAAATAACAACCAACAACATCAACAAAAACAAACAATAACAATAACGCTAGTAATAATTATTATTATTTATTTCTTAGGTAAAAAAAGTGTTTTGGAGGTCTTTGACATGGCTTCTTTCTAGCAAATTGTTAATTTTATTGATGTTGGTAGTACAAAGTTGAAAATCTTTCTGGGACACCTCTTTTTATTGGTGGGTATGATTGGAATGTGTTATTATAGTTGCTACAACTAATCAATCAGATAAAATAACTTTGTGAATTGCAAATATCATTTTTTATTAAAGAAGAAGGTAGAAAGAGAAATAAAGAAGAAGAACATTTAATAAAGCAGATGAGGCTCGACAGAAATAAACAGACATATTGTGTTAATACAAATTGAGTGATGCTCATTATTTGTGTGCACTTTTGATTAAAAAAATATAATTCCCACATTTTATTAATTATCTTTCTTGCCATAGGTGGTGGGTCTGGCTTTATCGGAACAGCTTTGACTAATCTTCTGCGCACCAATGGTTATGGAGTCACCATTGTTTCTCGAATGCCAGGTCCTCAAAGAATATCATGGGTACAGCTTGTCTTAATTTGTTATAGTTTATATGTTCTACTACAAATAATGGATAACAATGATCTTAACTACCTAACCTATGGGACAGAATGAAGATAGTACATTTTAGTGAGCTGTTTAGCTTGACAGAATGAAAACTATGATAGCTAAACCCTAAATGGACTAAGAATGTAAATACTCACCATCCACCTTGTTTGACATTGATCTGAGTTTTCAATTTCCAATCAATGGGCTTCCTATGTAAATCAGACTGTAGGTATGATAGATAACCACTGAGGTAAAACAATGTTGTTATGTAAGTTTTTGTCTGTCCAATATTCTGCACTGTACAAAGACTGTTCATGCTTCGAACTTTGCTTACTGTAGAACTATCCCTGAACTGTAGTTGAATAATTACTATAATTACTATAGATGGGCTTGCATGTGTTCATTTTGCTCAAGTTCTGTTTTAACATCACTCAATTTATAACAATACAATATAACCTTTTAACTTACTAACAGTAGAAATTGATGTTTAACCGGCAGAGTTAGTTCAACAATGGCACATTCGACTCTGACCAAGGTGTACTACAAAAACAACGATTTACAAATTATTTGTATTGGTAGCCATGGAGCTAGGAAATGTTTTTCCCCATTCACCTGATCTCACCACAGTATTTTTGTACAACTATTGGTAGTACTGCACTTTTGACATTATTCCTAGACTGCCATCTCAAACGGATGTTTCATTGCAAGAACTCGTGCTGTGACTGCTGCGATGCTCCTTGGAATGTTTCAAGGCTGACAGTTTAATGGTTAGAGGAAGATGGGACAGACTTGTCTCATATTTACAACTGTATCTGCAAGGGAATAGAGTGGGAGGTTGTCTCAGTGACCCTACCCAAGGGTCTTTGCCCTAGTGCTTGTGCATGGAAGGAAACTGGTAGATTAATTAGGAAAGACACCTGGAAAATTGGGACAACCAGGAAAACACAAGGAATTTTTTGTGTCTAGAAAATACTGGAAAGCTAACAACAAAAACCACAAAAATTGCAGGAGTAGTTGTGAATTTGGAACACTGTAGTTATGTTTTAAATATTTGGCGTTTTCGTAGAGTAAAAAGTGAAGTGAAGAATTAAGGTCAAACACATGACCCTTGCCAGCTAGCATCATGGGGAAATCATCCTGTTTTAAGCACCACACATCTTGTAACAACGCCGCTAGAACTCCTATCAGATGTAATGGTGCGGGTTTCCCACACTCAAATACGGGTATAGTTCCTCTGAAATTCTACCTTCCTCATTCCTCTTACATTAGCACAATAATTGTATGTACAACCCAAATGGCTACTAAGACACTAAAAACAAGTTTGTCCAGTAAATGGCTTATCTCCAGTTCACAGCTAGGATTGTTGTTTCAGAGCGATCTAGCAAAGTTTGGCTTGCCACAGAATGTGACTGCTGTGGTTAATCTTGCTGGTCAGAATGTTCTGGATGTGACCAAGCGATGGACTCCAGGTTTCAAACAGAACGTGTGGGCCAGCCGGATAAACACGACATCTTCCCTGGCTCAAGCCATCATTAAGGCGGAGCAGAAACCCACGGTGTTTGTTACAATATCAGGAGTAGGTAAGGAATGAACAAGTAGAGAAGAAAGGGTTTTAAATAAAGTTAATATGTATTCTTTAAATTGAAAAATGACACCTGGATCTTTGGATTGGTACTAGCAGGAGTTGTCCTGTGCTTAGGGTCATTCTTCACTCATATGAGAATAACCGCTGGGAGGAAAATATAGGGGTAAGTGACCGGGGAAGTAGGGGATAGGTGACTTAATCCCCTTGATTGGGGTGGCGTCTAGAGCAGAGAATCATCGTGGTAGTGGGTTGGTCCCCAGGTGGAGTGCCTTGGTCTGGTGGGGTTGGTGTTGGTCCTCGGACTCCACTACTTGGTTCTTCACTTTAGTTTCCTCTTATCGGGTCTCTTGAGCTTTTCCAGAGCGTTTGTCGAAGCCCATGCTGTCACTATCGGAGGGGTGAGGAGGAGTTATGAAGGGGAGGGTAATATACAAGAGAAGGTGGGGGGGTAAGTGTACCTCAAGGCACAGATGGCATGGTGAGGTAGAGGGGGGAGGGATGGTTGTCAGGCGAGACATGACCAGTCTCTAACAGTAGCAAACATTTGACTACTTGTGGTCGGGATCCACTGATGCTGTGGACTAGTTGTTTATATCCTCCTCGGATGTGTGTGAGCCGTTGGGAGTGAAGGGTAGTTCTCCCACTGGAGGGGAGGGCGAGACGTGCACTCTCTTCACCTTTAGTGACGTGAAGGACGTGTCGGCCTGTCCAGACACTTTTCAAAGTCCACGCAAGAACTGGTTATGTACACGTTATTACAGGGCATAGTACATTTTTAATATGTTTTTATCTGAGTTTAAATTTTATTACAAAATTGTGTATTGGGTGTTTATTTTCTTACAATTATTTATATGATAAACATGCGTAGCAAAATGACACTTTACGGTATATTATTACTAAGAAAATACCCACCTCCATTTTATCAGTTTTTACCAAGTGAGAATATTTTGACATCAATATATTAATATAAAATTTATGTAAACAATTTATTTATCCTTTGAAGTTTGATTAATTAAAAACTGGCACATTAAAACTTTGCTACAAGAAATAAAATAAAAAAAGTATCTGTGAAATATTTTAAAATTAACAGGATTTATTAATGTACGTAGATTTTAAACTGTACACAAATAGACAAATTAATTTAATACAACCACTAAATATTTCTTGAATATCTTTACATATGCTGCCCACTGTCTCATCTTGTGTAGAGAGAGCCAATCTCCTTAGTATTAGATTACACCGACTGCTGACTGACACACATCTCATGCATGTCTAATGTGAGATCTCATTACACTCATGTCATTGCCATCATCTCATTTTATCTGTTTATTAATAAAGTGCTACTTTTTATGTATTTTTTTATCAAAATATAAGCTTTCTTAATGTCTTAATCAAGTGTTATTTAAACTATTGAGAATATTTATTGCTAAACAAAAGCTTATTTACAGTTTATTTGAAAAAGCTTAATTTATATATTTGGAAAAATATATTCATACATTTATTTAAACTTGGGATTGCATCTATGGATCCTAGAGGATATTTGAGATTAATGAACTTTTTTTTTAATCAGAATTTGGTATAGCGCTCTTAAACTGGCTTATTATCAGTTTGGGCCAACTTAATTATAGAATAAACATAAACTCCAGACCCATGGGCTTGGGGAATGGGGGTTTCAAAATCCTGAGTTTATGATATGATAAGATTTACTATTAAACCCCAATGTTTATGAAATAAAGTGCATTAAGCAAAATATAATATAAAATGATCATTTGCTGGTCCGGTTTAGTCAAAATAGGAGAAGTTTTGGCTGTTGTTTGTTAGTGCTTTGTTTTGTACAATTCTATCATTTTTATATTGTATTAAACCCCAAGAGGAGATAGAAAGGGGGGGGGGGAGTAACAAAAGAGTTTTTAGGTACTCTCCAACCTCCTCTCCACTAGTTAATGTTAGAAAATTGGATTCTCCTAGAAGTTATTTGTAGTGGTCCTTGTTTAGGGGATTTTGGAAAATTATACTTTTTTAAAAGCTATTTAGAATAGTGTCTCCCACCCTCCAATATTTTGAAATTTGGATACTTCTAAAGGCTATTTGGAGTATTCCCCCTTCACAGATTTTTGAAAATTAGATGCTTCTTGAAGTTATTTTAAGTTTTATACAAGGCCCTCTTTAAGTTTCATATTAAAAAAAACTTAGGAAAATTTGGATGGTTGGGGGTTTGAACCCCATAAACCAGACCATTAATTTAGCACTTATAATTAACATAACAATTAATGTGCACTAACAAAAATCTAGCTATTCTTCAGTGTACTAAGTCCACTTTTTCAATTTATTGCAAAGTTGAATCAATTAATATGAGATATTCTTGAAGTCGAATTGTAGTTCAAATATTTTAAAAAAAGTTTGATAAAAGTATTGTATTTTTTATAACTGTGTAAATTTTAGTATTAAATATAATCTACAAAATCCTCTATTTCAAATATAACTAATATATTTTGTTTTAAAATGATAAATTATGTTATCCCAAAATGTAGTTTAATTATTTCAGATTGTTTTACTTTAACATTAATTTGTGATGAAATTAACAGCAAAAAATGAAGATGAAAAGTTTTAACTTTAATAGTAATAATGATGATGATGATGATAATAATAATAGTTGAATATTCAAAGTAAAGTTGAAGTTTTTGAAGCTTTGAACACTCTTAGTTATATAATACTTAAGAATTAGTTTTATAAATTATATATATTATGTTTGCCATATTTTCTAAGATTCAAATTTATATTCAAGATTTTTAAGTAAAATGAAGGTTGGAATACATTTACTCTTAAAATAAGTGGGTTGGCCCATTTATATTTCAACATTCAACCGAAGAGTTTGGGTTCAAATCCCTGTCTTAAGTACATTTCTAAAATCTAAAGGTTAGCAGATACTACATTGGGAATTTAAATTGGATTAAAATCATTCATAATCTAAATTTTGAACTAATCCATTTTCTCAAAGAATTTAGAAAATACTGTGTTTTATTTTGTAGTAATAAATATCATTAATCCTGTGATCTAATTTGTGTGTTTATCATTTGATAGAAAGTGTGGCTATTATGAAATGTGTAGGTATCTACAAGCCTAGCCCTGACAGAGAATATACTGAAGACAGTTTGATCCCAGAGTTTGATTTCTTGTCTAAACTCTGCCATGAGTGGGAAAGGGCAGCTAGACTACCACAAAACCTCGGTGTACGGCAAGTTGTCATACGGTCAGGTAAAATAAATAACCTAAGTTAACATGATCTTGAAGGATAGAATTTGATCTTTTAATAAATCAAATGTAACATTATAACTCTTCAATGTGTTTTGAGACAAATACTTGTGCATTTTCTTAAATTCTATTTTTAAATCCTTAATGATACATCACATTGCATTGTTGCTTACACATAACTTTATAGTAACTGCCGTCACCCATATTTCCATTTTACTTAGTCTTTTGTAAAGCCAGCTCTCAGCCACTTTCCAATATCTTCAATATCCAAGCAACAGACATATGAATATTATTACACAAATGTAAACAGTCCCAATTGAAAACAATGTGCAGAAACATTGAACAAGAGTTATAAATACAAGGACCTACATTCCATGTTAACTTCAAACTTGTGTCGTCCTAGCCATAGATGGAAATGTGCGCAATATGTTTAATTTAATTTTGTTCTCAGCATTATTTGTTTGCTATTATATGGATATGTTAACATTCCAATGTTACTTACCTGCTTCGGTGGCCACATGGTCTAAGGTGCTACTCTCACAATAGACTAGACTGCCGATGACAGAGGTATTGTGGCCCAATCCCAGTTGGATGTACTAGGGGTGGTTTTCTACTCTCCCTCCACACAAATGTGGATACACTTATTCTACATATAACCTTCCTAATCCCTAAAACCATTAAAGTAATAAGTACATAAGTGTATAATGCGAACAGATAGTAAAATATGATGCTAAAAAAATTACTTCCCAAGCCAGTTGTATTGCATAGCTTTTGGGATACATTTTGTAAGTACAAATAAAATACAACACATTTGTTACACTTTGTAAGTACAAATACAATACAACACAACACATTTGTTACACTTTGTAAGGGTATAAATACAATACAACACAACACATTCATGCTGCTCTAAAACATCTTGAATAGAGATGGGCTTTTCAAATTCTTGAATCATTCAAGTGTTCAAAATCTAAGGAGTAGAAAAAAATTACGGTATCCCATATTTTAAATTTAATTTTTTTATAGTGTTTATTATTGTCTTATAGTTTAGTCCAACATCACTAAAGGAAGTTATGAGTAGTTAACATTCTCCTTTAACTTTCTAGTTCGTTACATCATATACACACTTTAGAACGCGCTTCCAAAAAAGTTATATAAATCAAAACAAACATTCAAACATGGGTCATAGGTTATGACACTTTCCCAACTTTTAATTAAGATATTGGAACATATTTTCCAATATCTTAACTCACCAACAACAAACAATTCAAATATTTTCAACTCCTCCTGCTATATTTTCTGCTAGGCTCATTGGTATTGTTACATTTACATTTGGTAAGACATCAATTCTACAACAAGGTTTGTTTACTTTTATTAACAAATAGAACACTGTTACAACAATACAACACAAAATTACCACACTGGGAATTCCATAACTACATGCAATCATTTTACTAAAATGCCTTTCCTCAGTTCTTAATTTCGCTTGGCTAATTAGCTTATCAAAGTCCACTGATGAGTCAATGGAAATTACATAATTTTCCATCTCCTTTTGCAAGTGTTTTGAAACATCTAAATGTGACAGATTAAATCTTTCTTTCCAAATTACATGTTCTATTTTAGGTAACTGACTCTTAACCTTCAATGTACCCTGATAAATTGCAAGAAATTCAAATTTTTTCCAATTAAATCACAATGGGAGGGATGGGTCGTATGCTTTCCCTACATACAAATGTAACTTCGGTGTCCTCGGACATCCATTCTGGCGTTGCGTTCTTTTAAAAACAGGACTCTTTTCTTACACATACTATCATCAACTCTAGACATGAACAGATTATAAACACAATCTTCTACATTACTGTTTAGAAGCATTAAATTGTTTGGCTAAATGACAAAGTTTTGCCTCTTGTAATCCACGAAATAACTTTTGTCCAGTGACCTAAAATATCTCCTATCTTTGCTTACTAAGAACACTTCACTAAGGTCATATTCAGGGGCAGATTTACACATTGACCTAACAGGAACTTGCCTACAGTGGCAGATTTTAGGGGCGGCAAACTTTGAATGATGAAAGAAAACACATATTTTTTTCTACCAGTTAAAATAATTTTATGGCTTCATCATGTGTGTGATTGTTGTGATTTGCTGTATCTGCCTACTAACATGACAGGATCGACTTAATTCACTGACAATCATTTTAATTGAAGGTCACTCATTGGATAAATGGTTGTCTGGCATCATCGACCATTTCACTCAGCAAAAATCAAGGCCAAAGATAATAATATTGATTATTTTATTATTGTGTACATGCTAATATTTCATTTGTAGTAACATGTTTTACAGTCTAATAATACAAACTTTATATTGGTGAATTAGATAATATTTAAATTTGTGTGTTGTGATAGTGTAAGAGTATTTATTTCAACTTTATAAGTCTTTGCTTGGATTCTTACTGTATTTAAAACCTCACTATAATAAATAATCAAATAATGTAAGCACTTTTTATTTGTTATTTATCAGATAATACTTGTGTAAATGATATGTGTATGTTGGTGTATCGAGGCTGGTAGGGGGATAACAGGAACTTAGAAGGTTAGAAATTAAGGTAGTAAAAGTGGTCAGCAAATTATCTAGTGCCTATGGGCGGCAGAGTCGTAAATCCGCCCCTGGTCATATTCCATATATGTTTCTGTTTGATACAAAGGTATTGGAACTGTGTGAATCTTATGCTGTTCCAAAACTCCTTCTATCTTCAATAAAGGTACTGCCTCCTATTAAAATAGTATTAACAGAACTCATTCTGTAATGCTCGTATAAATTAACTGGTTTCACTGGTTGTATCATTGAGAGTGGGGCCTCACATTCTCTCTTATCACTGTTAATATTTTTGAAAAAACTCTGGCTCATTAAGCATACTACTCAATCGGTTTTTCAAAATGGTTTCCAAAGCATAACGAAAATTACTTAACTCCAACCGAACGTTTGTTAACCCTTCTGATACTCTCGATAATAGTCCAGTTAAATCTACATGTGAAGTAAAGGATGTGTATTCGTTTAACTAAGGAATCCATGCCGGAATTAGACTGTACATACAACCTTTGATAATGTTCAATATAATCTCATGCTAATTTACTATTTACTATTTTCCCCTGTAATCCTTTCATGAGTACTAATTGAATCTCCTGGTCCACTAACAGTTCAACTTGTTCCTGATCTAATTGGTTTGTCTTTCCTGTAACAAGGTCAGATCTTAAATATCTTCCCTCCTAGATCAAACGAGGATCTTTCCGCATGGGAATTCTTGGTAGGCACCAAATCAGTGAGGCTACCTATTCTGCACTAAATTTAAGATAAACATGCCTTAGTTGCTCTGAAAAAAATGTAAGTTAACCGCCCAAGTATCTTCTCTTTGGTTCTCAAAAAATAACCCTGTTCCTAATTTTTGAACAATTTCAATTGCTATTGTTCTTCTAAGGCACTTCTACCTTCCATAACAGATCTCGTATCGTATGAACTTTCCATCCCATTCTTTCACTTTCTGTTCTCTCTTCATGTTCCCTGTAAGTTTCTATGATCTATATTGTTTGTAAATCTTTCCCTCTGTACAGGAGTAGTTCTTGGTAAGAACGGTGGAATGGTAAAGCAGCTCTACATCCCATTTTATCTCGGCTTGGGTGGACCTGTTGGTTCAGGTAAACAACACATGCCCTGGATCCACATTGACGACTTGACCAATCTCCTGCTGTTTGCTATCGAGAAGAAAGATGTCGAGGGGGTGCTTAATGGAGTTGCTCCAGAGGTAACAAATCATACTTTGTTTACTTGAAAATATGGAATTTTCAAACATTACCTCCTCTGTAGTATTCAAAATTAATTTGACCTAAAATAATACAGTATTTTATTTTATATGTAGACAATCACTCATTAGATTAACTTGTATTGGTCTCTAGGGGAGGTTAACTTGAATATCTGATCTCTAGGGGAGGTTAACTTGAATATTGGATCTCTAGGGGAGGTTAACTTGAATATATGGATCTCTAGGGGAGGTTAACTTGAATCTTTGGTCTCTAGGGGAGGTTAACTTGAATCTTTGGTCTCTAGGGGAGGTTAACTTGAATCTTTGGTCTCTAAAGGAGGTTAACGTGTATCTTCAGGGCTGGCTCCCAATATTTTACTGTAAATTATGGAAGGAACCCTTGAATCTTTAAAGATATTCAAGATGAGGATGAAAGAATATATTGTAACGAAGGTTTTAAAAATATACAATATATTAGGGGGGTGCTAAGTCCACTCGGATCAAATATGTTAGCTATTCTCAAAGCTGGATCGAATTTAGAGTATTTTTTAAAGTTGTTCTACACTTGAAAAAACATATTGTGGTTAGTTTTATAACTTAATCCATTAGAATTACTTGAAAATGTTGAACTGCAGATTTGTTTGTAATATTTTGTCTTATTCTGATAAATCAAGTTATTACAACAACATGCAATTCAATTACTTGAGATTTTATTCATACAAATATTAATTTTATACTGTAAATAAAAGCTCAGAATGGCAATAATATTTTACCATTAATCGAGTTTTTTTGTTAGTAATTTTATTGGCAAAACTTCATAATGGTCGAAGCCGGAACTTTTTTGAAGGGAAGTCAAAGCTGATATTGATTTTGAAGCCAAGTCAAAGTTTCAAAGCTTTGCACACTCTTATATTTTATATATATCGTTTTAAATTTTGAACTGTAATTGGTTGCTTATTGGAGGTTCAACCCCATCATAATAACTATAGGGCAGATTAACAACCAAACCTCAGAACATTATTTTAACACTTAACTGAATGTATGAATGTGATAACTGCATCAAAGCAAACATTGTTAACATTATTTTATGTATATTCTCTTATTATATTTCCTTTTATGTTTGTCAGCTTTTTCAAGATTCTGATTCAAATTCAGGATTCAGACATACATGAATATTTGGATTAGAGATTTTGATTTACAAAATAGTGGAATTTGATACATTTTTTCTGTATTCAGGAGTTGATAAACACTCAGGATATGTGTATTAAACACAACTTGTGAATGTGAGGAATGTCAGGCCTCCACCGTAGTTCGGATCCCACGTTAAACTGTAGGACCTCCATTTCATCTCACCATCACCCTACCATTGCACATTAGCGTAAGTGTGTATAACCCGAACGGGTAGTAAGACGCGGTGCTAATAATAATAATTCTAACAATTTGCTAGGATTCGGATTCGAGATTCAAAAATAAAATGTAGATTCGGATTCGAGAAATAGTGGATTCGACCCATCTCTAGTTTGATGTTCTCCTAACCGTTTAAGTTCAAGTTTTTCTTGCAGTTTTAGTGAAGAAAACTGAGTTTTTAATAAAGATTCCACTTTATTCATTTTGACTTATCACATTCACTTGTTATAGTCATGGCGTGACGTTTGGAGCGATGAATAAATAATCTTGATTGGAATACTGTATAACAAATCCAATAACTCACTGCATCCAAACAATGGTACTCCACTTCATGTTCATGTTTTTTCCAAAATATTTTATAAGATAAAAATCTAGAAATAAATAATTGTGGATGTTGTAAAAATGTAATTTGCCAGTACACAACGTTGGCCTCTGTTTGTAGATTGTAACGAACAAGGAGTTCTCCCAGGCATTTGGACATGCACTTTGGCGGCCAGCTCTCATCCCACTCCCACAATTTGTTGTTAACACCGCATTCAGTGAAGAGAGAGCTAAAATCATGACCGAAGGACAAAGGGTGGTCCCCAAAAGAACTTTATCTTATGGCTTTCATTACATGTATCCAGACATTAAAACTGCTTGTAAAAACATTGTTAATCAATAGAAGACTCATTAGAATTGTATTTATTGGAGAGTTTGAATTATGTTTACAATGGTTTGTTGGAGTTCTATATTTGATGATTTTTATATGTTAAAAATTGATGTACATAGTTAACGTGTCGTCCTTAAAAATATTTACAGACAATATCCATAATAACATAATTCCGTTGTTTATAATATGAAGTTTATATATATATATATATATTGTTAACTAGATAAATTATTTGTGATTGTTTTGTAAATATAACTTTTTCCTCGATTCTATTTATGTAAATTTCATTTTAATAACCCTCATACTTCCATCCAATGACAGAGAAATAATATTGTTAATGTAATACTCTTGAGTATTGTTTACATAGTTATGACTCTTATATTATTATTTAAACCTCACTTCGCACACAACTCTTGTTACAAGTAATAGAGATAGTGAACCAGATTGTACTTGGAGGACATAACACTAGAGATGGTGAACCAGACTGTACTTGGAGAACATAACACTAGAGATAGTGAACCAGACTGTACTTGGAGAACATAACACTAGAGATAGTGAACCAGATTGTACTTGGAGGACATAACACTAGGGATAGTGAACCAGACTGTACTTGGAGAACATAACACTAGAGATAGTGAACCAGATTGTACTTGGAGAACATAACACTAGAGATAGTGAACCAGATTGTACTTGGAGGACATAACACTAGAGATAGTGAACCAGACTGTACTTGGAGGACATAACACTAGGGATAGTGAACCAGATTGTACTTGGAGGACATAACACTAGAGATAGTGAACCAGATTGTACTTGGAGGACATAACATTAGAGATAGTGAACCAGATTGTACTTGGAGGACATAACACTAGAGATAGTGAACCAGATTGTACTTGGAGGACATAACACTAGGGATAGTGAACCAGACTGTACTTGGAGAACATAACACTAGAGATAGTGAACCAGATTGTACTTGGAGGACATAACACTAGAGATAGTGAACCAGATACTTGGAGAACATAACATTAGAGATAGTGAACCAGACTGTACTTGGAGAACATAACATTAGAGATAGTGAACCAGACTGTACTTGGAGAACATAACACTAGAGATAGTGAACCAGATTGTACTTGGAGGACATAACACTAGAGATAGGTAACCAGACTGTACTTGGAGAACATAACACTAGAGATAGTGAACCAGACTGTACTTGGATACTTTACACTAAAATAAATTTAGATGTTGGATTTGTGGAAACAATATTTTGTGTTATTTACTCAGTACATTACTTACTCTCTAGATTCATGTTAGAACAGACACAGTGTCCAGTCCTTCAGTTGATATTCATCATTGTGAAATGAAAATTTCCAGTTTCACAAACAATACATTTGTTGGCCATGGCGGGGATTGAACCTTAGACCCTTAGATCAGTGGGCAGACTCGCTACTGACTTAGCCAAGGAGTTTAGCAATGAAATTATTCAATTTATATAGTTACTCTTTAGATTTAAATTATACACGTTTCTACGGTCACCACTTGGTCTAAAACACTACTTCCACCCTAAATAAGACTGACTATGACTGGGAAATTAGGTTTCTATCTCGGTAGGCTGTAGTTAAGTGCTATCCCTTCATGCATATGCGAGTACACTTACTATAATTTTCCTAATCCATAAAACCATTAACATATAAACCAAACAAGTTGTAAGACACGGTGCAAAAAAATAAAAATTAACTCTTTCTTACTCTTTTAGAACTAAAATTATCAATAAAATGACAAAGTCTTGCTTTAAAAAAAAATTACATCCCTCATGAGTTGTGTTCATCTGAACTCCTTAAGGAAAAATAACTCCATATTTAATCCATCCTCCCCAACTTTCTTCACACTTCCATATGCCTGCATAATTCCTTTGCTTCAACAACATCCATACATCGAGTCATAAATGCTCTTTTTGTACCGGCGACTCTATGGTCTTTGGAGAAAGTTAAAAAGTTACTTTACAAATAAATACAAAGAGATCAAAATACACATGGGCTTTAAACAATTTTGCTCAAAGAGTGGTTAGAGAAATGTTAAACAAAAAACAATTGAAAGAGTTGTAAATAAAGTAATGATGGTTACAAAACAGGCTGTCAATTAATTGGTACTATGGCTGGTCCTTTTCCCTTAAGGTACTGCCAATGCATTCAATAGTACTAATCAAAAGAATCAGAAAAACAGTAATAACCTACCCAAACTCAACAGGAGTCAAAAAGGTTAAATAAACAAAAGTATTATCTTCGCGGACCCCACTATGACTAGGGAGCTTTCCACGGGTTGCCCACCTAAGCTAATACTGCACTGTAAGAGTGACTGCTTAGACAACCCATCACACACAGATAATTATAAAAACCCAACTGGGAATTACAAACAAAGAAGACAGCCTGGTTTTAGTCATGTATATCCAGAAAAAGAACAAAACGTCCAAGGCGTCAAAAAGAGACTGGACGTTTTAATGGAACTTGTGGAGTTCAACAAGTCTCACAGCTGAGACATAGTCACAAAGAAAGCACACGGCTTATAATTTTAAGACTGCATCATATGGATACAGCAAAACATGTTCGCTCGTCTGAGGGACTCGCGAATAATATAGCGTCAACTGACACATCCAAAAATCTAATCAGTTAAACATAATTACTTGGAAGTCAACAAGATTCAAGTTTAAATTACTATTATGTTGACACACAATAAACATAACAATCAAAAGTCGCTTTCGACACAATTTAAACACAAGTCTTTCTAGACTATCAAAAACCTAAAACAAGAAAATTACTCATGTCTAACTCGACATGTACTAATCAGTTTCATTAAACTAAATGTCAAGTCCTCCGGACTTGATTACAACAACAGAGTACTTAAGTGTTGGGAGTGTTCCCTGCAGGCTGTTTTCGGCGGTGAATCCGACGACCCATACTGCATGGTCAGCACTGCGTTTCGACGACGAGAAGTCTAGAAGAGGTTATTTTCTGCAGGTCGTCTCGGCGGTGGACCCGACGATCCATACTCCATGGCCATCGCGGCCTTTATGATGAGAGGTCTGGCAGAGTAGAGGTCTTCCCTTCAACGCTTGGTTAATGCAATGCAGTAACTAGTGACTGACGCTTCGGCTTTTATACGCTCCCAGCTCTAACTCAAATGGAACAGACAATATAACGATAAACAGTGAAAAGAGAGAAGGAATAAAGATAGGGAGATAGAGAGGGGACAAGAGAAAAACAGCAAGAGGGGTAAGGGGGAAGGTTAGTTTTCCACTCTCGCCAGCTGGAGCGCTTGAATGTCGCGGAACATCAGCGAAGAACTCACGTCTCTCATTTCTTCACAAGCGCATTGTGAAGCATGTTGGAGACCGGACCGCCATGTTAGGAAAAGTTTTCTTTAACCACGAGGTGACAAAATCCAACATCATCTTGATAGGGTGAGTCTGTATATAAATATTTTTACTCGAAATATAAATGTTTTAATTATCTTGTTTAAACTGGATTATTATTTTTATGAAATATTATAATATAGACGTCCTTTAAACTTTTTTCTTGCCGGCCGCATGGTCGATTCATGAACATATTATCTGGAACCATCCACTGGTATACGACATTTATTAGAACATCTATTCGCAAATATGACATTATTAATCCTCTTCTAAGATATCCGCCACAGTATTTATCAAAAATCCTTATTTTTCTTGGTAAATTATCGGAATATTAACCTTTGCTTGTAGCCTTGTCAATCTCTCTGATCGACATGCTACATTTTATTCTTTTAATTATTAATGTTTCTCTTTTTCACACATTCATCTACAAACTTTAGCCACGTATTACATGGCCTACCCTTTCCTTTTGATCCTCACACTCTACCTTCATATTTGCTTCATCAGTAGATCCAAGCTCATCCTCTCAACATGCCAAAACCAACGTAAGACGCTTCTTTCATGATGTAAATAAAAATAATAAAAACCAATATAGATAATAAAATTATTAATTAAAAAAAGATTAACTTTATTTCCCAACAATGTTATTGTTTACAATTGTTTACATAGATGAATATCATTGTTTGTTGTTTCTAATGTAAAACTAACAATTGACTTGCAAGGTATACAGCATGTCGGAAGTAAGAACGTACAAGACATGGTTTGAAGCGTGGACTCCAAGCACTTCTGAAGTCGAGTCAAGGCTTACCAACTGTTGTTTGGCTACATGAGCAACATGTTCTCCGGTGCGACGATTTCTTAACTCGGTAGAAATAGTACTAGGTTGACGGTAAAGATAGATATGACGCGTGGCTTCACACACGGCTACATATGACAAATCTGAAACAATTGTTATTTGATTAGGAATACAATATTACTTTCATGATGTCCACACTTGTTTGAGGTATTTAACGTGCACTTTCTGAGAAGACTGATTATATCAGCGCACGACTTCAGATTAACTTAAATCTAGAACAGACACAACATCCAGTCCCCAGCCGTTAATTCATCACTATACAAGTTTAAACCCACATTTCACCAATGATACATTTTTTGGCCTTGCCAGGAATCTAACCCAGGAACCTTAGCTCAGTAAACTGATTCGTGCAATTTTTATATATTGTTTGGCTCCCTTTACTATTTGACATTCAACAATGATAATACTTACGTCTGACGAATTACTACTTTTTAGTATCAGAAAAACATAACACCTAGTGGAGCTGTTTTAATGATGAGTTTTAGAGTGTAAATAACCAAAAGAGGTGCATGTGTGGCTTTTAGCTTGTGGATCTCGACTAATGTGACAAACACATGGGTTCTTGCCAACAGTGTATTAGGTTTAATTTTTTATTATTCATTTAGCCTTTTATTTAGAGACTTAGTCAATAAAGTTAACATACTATTAAGTGTTTGGTTGTATTTATCAATGTTAGAATGTCTTCAGTCAGGCTATTAGTCTATTAAGGTACTATGTGAATCTAACCTTAAAACAGTAACAATTATATTTAGAATAATGGTACATAATAATGTTGATAAATTAATTACATGTGTCTAAATCATTATAGTGAATTTATATTACAGCATTCGTTTGATTTTTTAAATTACAAAACATAATTTGTGAATGCCTACAGTGGCAATTGTTTAGCATGTATGGAAACACAATAAATGCAGACTAATATTGTTGATACAATCTTGTATTGATATTGTTATATAGTTTTCATCTTTACAGGAAAACATAAATTTTTGCATACAAACAATTATTTGGTGGCTAAAAACCAATTATTTACCTGGTCAAAGTATTTTTAAATAGTTTGTAGATTAACATGGGATATAAAGGAATGCGAGTTAAGCCTGTGAATTAACAATTTAACAAAAAAGACTTTTTGGACAAAATAAGAAAAATATTTCAGTATATATGTTTAGTTTAATTTTTTCTCAAATACTAAATGTAGAAAATTAAACTTAACCTAGCTACTGAAGCAGGGTTAGGGTTGTATTTATTTTAGGGGTGGGCCCTAGAATCTTTAAAAAAACAAAAAAAAAACGATTTTTCATGTGAAATTTGTTTTAGCGCTTTAATACTGCATATTAGTGGTTCAGAACCAATATAATTTGGATGAACTTAACCAGGCCCCAGACCAGTAATTTAACAAATTTCTGATGAATGGATTATAAGAAAGAATGTTAACATTTAGTTACTATTTGTATTTTATATTATTATATTATATTTATATTTCTTCTTGTGTTCATAATTTTTTTCCAATATTCCGATTTGGATTTGAGATTTTAAGGTAATTTGGAGATTCAGATTTGTAAAATAATCCTTGCATTTAAAATACTTTTATATTTAATTGTAAGTCCTGTTTTTTGTTTTAAATTCAACCCCATAATGTAAGAGAGACTTTCTTGTTTGGTATATTGTTTTTATAAACTTATTTAGTATGATAACTTAAGATTTTCCTCACCTTACAAGCGTCAACACTTTTAAATTCCGCTTTATTACCAGAATTTCTTGTATGAATTTAAAGTAAGTTGATTAGTGGAGTGTTATGGGACTGAACTAAAGACCATAGTTGTTCGATCCTATCTCATGACATCATTGAAATGGCACCACATGGTGATCAGGACTGAGGGTAGTTTGCCGACATATATAGTGAATCACCAACTACAACATACGAAGAATCTCGTGCATGGTCAGTAGCTTGCTAGTGTGTCCACACACTGGAGGTGAATAGAAAATATTATTATGGTAACTAGGGGCAGCCATTTCAATAGTATAAGTGGCCTTAGTTTAGATATAATGCATCAAAACTATTTTTCAACTACTTTTTCCAATTTGTAACTTTTAGGGCACTTTTAATGTGTGTAATAGTAGGCTTACCATAATATTTTCCCCACAACCCAGGACACTTTTAGTGTTTTATTCAAAGAGAAGAATCAGTGGTGGCAGACCCTATTTGTGTAAGGGGGCGGGGGCAGTTAGAAAAATAAAGAGTTCTGCCCTCCAACCCTAAGGGAAGTCGAAGAATCCTTTACAGGAAAATATTACAAGAAAAATTAATCCCCCTAAAAGCTATATGGAGGGGTCTCTCCTTTAAACATTTTAAAAATTTAGATGATTTTAGAAGCTTTTCATAGTAGTCCTTTTTCAGAAATGTTTAAAGAAATATTAGTTTCCTTTAGAAGCTATTTAAAGTAATTTTCCCGACTTAAAAAAATGGATTCTTTAGAAACTATTTTGAATGATCTTTGAATGAAGATTTTTTGAAAATTAGATGCATCTACAAGATATTTGGAACGGTACTCTCCCAGCAAACTTTTGAAAATTGGATGCCTGTAGAAGCTATTTGGAGTGGTCCTTGATTGCAGAGTATATATTACACTGAAGGATACAACAAAAAAAACTTTTTTTTTTGGGTTCACCCACTAAAAAGTGTGTGATTGACTGGGGGTGCATTTCATCCGTAATTTAATAAATTAAGACAGCATCAATCTACATTTTTCAATTATTTTTGAATGTCCATCTCATCTTCACAGTCTGTGTCCCACAAAACTGGGCAGGTATTCACTTCGTAAATCAAAGCCTGGTGAGGAGCAAGAGGACGAAGACTCAGACATGACCTTGGACCAAAAGAGTAAAGTTACGAGTGAAAACGTGCGATGGGCAGCCATCTATGTGACAGGTTTCCTTACCTTTCTTTGATGTCGAGCAATGCTGCCACTATTTCTTAACTAACCCAGTCTTTTTTAAATTGAAACTCTTGCAATATGCATGGCTCATTTACCTGGTGCACAAACTGTAAACTTCTTTTGTGTCTTAGATGCCTGAACATAGCCAAACGCAAGGAATGTGCCAACATGTTGACAAGGCCAGTCCGCTTTCTCTGAGGTAGTTGTTCTTGCCTGCCACACGCAACCATCTACATCGTGACGCAGACAAATAGCCGGGACAGAGCTAGGCTCCAGTTGGACATTGAAAAGCCATTGATGACCTCCCAAGTTAACCTGAAACAACAAAACCTTACTGTAGCGGGGACTAATATTGCTACTATGACCATATTTTAATAATTTTACCACTGGTAATTTCACAACAGTCCCCTGAATCAATTGGCTTGTCCAAATTGAGTCCTACAGCATTAGGCTGACCATAATTCCTTGAGACAAAAATGGAAATTGGGGAGGAGAGGTGTTGAGTTTAAAAAAAAGTATTTTGCTATACAATAATAAAAATATTAAATTTCTTTTTTATAACATAACCATAGTGAACTTACAATCATTCTTCACAGAACCAACACCAAAACTTGTAAGTTCAATGTAGATGGGGACTGCATTTCATCCTGCTCATACCATGAGTATTTTTCAGATGAACTTACTTTGAGCAACAGATTGAGTTATTTTAATACCTTGTCATAAACACACTATTTTACAATTTTGTCTTACACTTGGCAAGGCTCTCATTGATTCGATACTTCAACTAGATTTCTCCTTAGACCACATGCTATTCAAAATAGAACATATTCTTTCCAGGATGCTGTACTTCCTGGCAAACAAATAGGAAACTCTACTTCATTACAACAATCCCGAAGATCTAAACATTTTTCATTCATTCAGAAAATATCTGCACCCATTTATCAGCTACAGAAATATTTTCTTCATTCCATGTATCCAACCTTCTCACAACTATAGCTTTTATGAGGGCTCAGTGATTGAATACACAAGTTTCATCTGTTTCTGTTTGTGTGATCATTTCCTCGTTCAAACTATTCTGTCTTTCTTTCTATTCAGGCATCTTCCTTAGCAACATCCACTTAAATTTATCTGTATTTCCTAAGTGAACTTCTACTTGTTTACAAATTCTAGGTGGGTTTCATAGACTTCTGAACTACTTCAAAAACCTTGCCCTCTTTAATTTCACATGAATCTACAAACATTTTTGATTATTTTTGACATCAATTGTTACAAAATACTTCACTTTTTCTGGCTTCTAATATGTTCACGAGATATTCAATATTCAAGGCTACTTCTGTAGCTGAAATAGTATCATTTTCAATGAAGCTAATGTATATTTGGAATGGAGGCACTTGATCTCTTGCAAACACCACAGGTTCAAACAAGGATCTTCAATCAATTTCTGCGACATGGCAGGGCATTTTTGTTGAAAAAGAAAATACGAACAAAGTCCATCAAACATGCTTAAAATTCTGTCAATTGATGGTCCCAATGACAAAAACCTTTTATTCCCATGTTCTAACAATTTAGCATAATTGTTTCCTGCAAAGTCCAAAAGTTTTAAGTTCTTAAAATCTTACTGTGTATATATAAAAGTATGTGTATACTTTTTACTGCAAAACATTCAATATCGATTGGTAGGCAATCGACAGCACACCGGAGACAAATGTGTGTGCCCCACAACCAATACCAATAATATCTCGCTCCAGTACAATCTAAACTTTTCAGTTTTCACAACACGTTATTTTTACCAACTCTTTTGCAACCACCAAAATTTGTGTTGGTGTTATCAACACACAAAGCAACCATCTTGATTTGTAAGGCGAATTTATCAATTACTCCCTTTAACATAGCACTTTGTAAGACGAATGTTTCACCAGGTAAGGAAGTAAAGTCTATAATTTCAACTTGAACACCACAGTTTGGTAAAAAGTACCGCACAACAAACGGAAACAGTTTTATGTTTCTTGTTTGATGCATCTAAACTTAACCGTAATACTTTTAGTTTTATTCAAATCCATTATTAATTCATCCAATATATATGGTGATAAAACTTTGGTAATTATTGTTTCCAACTTTGTGGGCGCTGAAGAAAGTTTTGATTCATAAATCTTCTTTATCAATTTTGACAAGTAGTCATTTGCTCAAAAACTCTTATTGTGACGCACAGTATGAGAGGCAACAAGAGCTTCACGTGCTGCCATTTTATCACTTTCAACACCACCATCACGTCTCATGATAAACAAGCATCTTTAGGTTTCTGGCTAGCTAGATGCTACCTCCATGAGCAACAGAAAAATGTACATTACAATGTTGACACATCGCTTTGGTTTAATCACAACACAATATGTCAAGTTTAATGAAAGTGAATAATTTTTGGAGATCATCATTGAATGTGCACTTTTGCTTCTTTGACATTTTAAAAATTGAGATGTAAAACTTTTAAAAATACAAAATAAAAATTAAGGTATGCAACATGTGTATGATGCAACCAAAAAACACACAGAACGAAATTAACACCACACCTAGACGCCCAAGTGTTGCCAACACATAATTTTAATTTTCTCTAAAGTTACACTATTTATTAAATGGGTAATTGTTGATCTCAATCAACATGAATGATTGGTACCTACAAGAGCAGCCATTGATGTGAACTTGATTAGAGGTTATAATTGACACTAATATTTAAGAATGGACTGATTCTGAAACTAATTTCTTACAGTTCCTGAGCAGGTTAAATAACCACAGCACCCTCAGATTCACCTGGAACATTTCACAACACCATGACATATTCTTGGATCTGAAACTAAACCTTCATGAAGAAAACATGTCCACAGTCCACACCAAAGCCACCAACCATCAACAGTACCTCCATTTCCAAAGCAACTTCAAGTACTCTTACTTTACTCTTCAAGTAAAAAACAATCTAACCTATAGCCTAGCTACCAGAGCCACACTAGCAGTGTCAACAACTCTTCAAGGATTTCACAGGCCGAGGATACCCTAAACACATAGTCAACAGTCAAATAAACAGAGCCCTATCCAATCAAGAAACAACCTTCCAATGACAAACCGCTCACCACCCAGTATTATGAAGGTCTAGACAAACTCAGATTTATCCTGAGCACAGGCTACAATATCCTAACCTCATCACCTCTCACAAAATCTTCTCAAGTGCTCCAAGAATCACATTAAAACGCCCCCCAATATCCACAACATTTTGGTTCACCCTAAATTGCCCGAACTAGCCACAAACATCAGGCAGGCCAAAGGTTCCTACCCATGCAACAAACCGAGATGCGGTACCTTCCAAATTCACAAACCTTCTACCTCAGTCAACAGCTGACTCACACAAATGGAATACCCCACTATGACTGCTCCACAGAGAATCTGATATACCAGCTACAACACAACTACTGTATTGCTGAATACATTGGCCTCACCACAGGAACACTCGGACAACGGATGAATGGTCATTGTTTTGATAACAACAACCCCTGACAAACCAGTAGCACTTCATGCCCAAACACATAATACTATAGTACTAGAGTTATACAAGCCCTCCCCAATAGTTTCAATGCTTCCCAGCTTCGTAAGTGAAAACTTGTTCACCAATATATTACTTTTCTTTCCTTAGATTGCTCAGAAATATATATGAATTTTTTTTATAGATGAAACAGTTACTAAGTTGGTAGATGTATTAACTGAAATAACATGTTGTCAGATATAAACATTTACAAAAAATTAATAATGCATCATCGACTGGACCATACACGAGTTGATGAAAAGTATAAAATATATGTTTACACATTAAAAATGTTGTTACAAAAACTTTGAGATATTCAATATAGTATGGTCAAACCAATGTTTAAGTTCAAATATGTTGTGAAATAAAAAGTATAAAATTTAAGGTTAACATCTGCCAAAACAATTTTAATGAAGTCCCATTATTCCTTTATGATATCCAGCACTAGAAAGATGCTGGATTACTTCATTCCGACATGTTTACATGTTTCGGTACTATGGTACCATACTCATGGAACTACAAACAAAATTAAAAAAGTAGGAGGATAAATTAAAACTTAGGGTTGTATAGGAAGTCTTGTGAATTACCGTTAAACAGTTATGAATACATAAAGAGAAAATTACTAAACAACCAAACTTACTTGAGTCGTTGGGAGAAACACGATGTGTTATTACGACGGCAAGATGTTAACTAGCTAAGGTGTGGTCAGAGAGAAAAAGGATTTATGAAAACAAAAGACTGGTGATAAGCGAGCTATACAAAGTAAAGTTTGCAAGACCACGGTGTAAAAATGTGAGGTTGAGAAACTACTATTAAAACCAGATGAGTGTTGAATAATCTATGGAAACAAGGATAGATAGAATTATGGAAATGAATGATAAGGAGGAAGTAAAAAGAAACTTATCTTCTCAACTCCGGCTCAAACGGGTCATTTTCTATGATGGAAAGTAGAGCAGGATAAATGAGGTTACAGGATTTTGATGTTTTTGGGTAAATGTTTTAATGTGTTGACAAGAATGTGATTTGAAAATTGTAATTGTTCATTGATAATTGATTTATTTCGAAATAAAGCTGCTTGGATGAAAAATTTTCAGCTGTGTTTAATTTTATGCCTTTATGAGATAAGTGAGGGGGTTTCATACATTGGTCTACTGGTTTGGGTTGATGGTTTGTGTTTTTTAAATAGTCTGCAAATTTTGATTCAGTTCTATTGTATTTGAAATCAGAAATGTGCTCTTTATAACAAACCCTAAAACTGCGCCCGGTCTTTCCTATGTAGATACTATTGCATTCACAGGTGAGTTTATATATTCCATTTTTATTGTATTTATCATTTTTATTTAAATTACTGTTCTGAAAATTAAAAAATGACACCTGGACACAGGAATCGAACCCAGGACCTTTGGCTTAGTACGCCAATGCTCTAATCACTAAGCTATCCAGGATTCGTCCCGTGCCCAGGGTCATTCTTCCCTCATATTTTAAGGCAGAGCCTATGATGGATGTGTGGAAATCGTCGGCTACAAATGTGTGATTTTATTAATATCACGAGCTATCAGATAACGCAGCCATCTTTGACTCGGTAGTTGGCATATTGCTGCCATTTGGTTTATTTCGGACGTGTCAGACAGAAACATCTTGCTGGCTGGGATGGCTAGGCTATTTTTCTGCTCGAGAGTATAGTTGTATCTAAACGTTTTTTCGCCCCACGGCTAGTCCCACTTGGGTCGCCCACACATTTTACAGTCCGGTGGGCACTACACTTCTTATCTCTATCAGTTCTAGGAAAAGTTTGCTCGTGGCCTTGACTGATTACTGGTTAGCCAGCCTCCCAATTGTTTAAACAAACCAGTAATGCTGCCAACCTGATGGCTGGAATTCACTAGTTTATATAACGTTAGCAGCACCATCTATTTTGAGAGGTGAAAGCTCAACAGGCCAACAAGGGTTGGCAAACCCTTAATGTGGATTATTTTAGTGCTTTTTGTTGGTTTAAATTAGTTTTTTACACTATCAAGAGAACATAGTTGAGTTATGAGGGTTGTTTTGTTTGTATTTAAAATGGTAAATAGTTGCTAATGTTGTATTAGTGCTGTGTATCTTGTAAATGTGACATAATAGAAAGAATCTGATTTTTCCACTGAATTCAGCACCCGAAAATTAGTTAAAATCCACCCATTTATAAACCAGATAAAGGAAAAAAGTTTCAATTTGTTGACCAGTGTTATCAGCAGGTTATTGACAGGTTAAAAAGTTTAAATTTGAGTTTAAAGTAAAAAATAAAGTTACAATGTTAAATGCTAAAATGTGTACTTCTGAGATTAAAGCAAAAAGTTAGAAACCTAAATCTAAGCTTTCTCAATCAAATAAAGTCATGTTTCGAGAGGGTAGCAACAGAAAATGTTAAGATATTGCGGGACTGTTTTATAGGTTTGTCTGTAAGCTATCACACATTTTTTAAACACTTTAACTTTTTAAATAGAAATAACTTTCACCTACATTTTGGTGAAAACCATATTAAATCTTCCCAGTTCATAGATAATGTGGTATTCCTGCAAAGCTGCTCAGTGCTTGCTCAGCATAACTAACTATATGTGAGGAGTTGCTATGATTGGTTGTTACCTGGTGTGAAGTGGTCTCATGTGACAGAACATCACACTCCTCCAGAGAGCTATGATTGGTTGTTACCTGGTGTGAAGTGGTGTGAGTGGCCACATCCAGTCTGGACAGCAAGGAAGTCTCATGTGACAGAACATCACACTCCTCCAGTTGTTGAGGGTTGAAACTAGAGGCACCTCCCACACCGTTGCTCACCTCACAAACACAGATTTGTAAGTGCGTAGTGTCACTTTTAACATAATATATGATGTTCATAAGTGGCATCATCATTTTTTGTTTGATTATACATAGAGTGTAAGTCATTTTCTCACAATTTTCTTTTCATAAACATAACTTGTTTAGCTTTAATTGTATCTTGAAACAAACATACATATCAAGAATATGTTGTATATATCCACCATTTAACTTAAGCTGTTATTAAACTTGTGCAGTAGCCTCCAGGACCAATTAACCATATGAAGTTTATTTTTAAACTGACTTAGAATATTTACTAATATGGAGGTCCTGCTCTTACTGGTGACAGGTAGCTGCCTGGATAATGTATATTTAAAAGTAGGGATGGGCCTTTGAATCCCTCAAAGCCTTAAGGATATTAGAGATTTGAGGATTCAAGAAAATTTTGAATTCAAGACTCATATCCTTAAAAAATATTATTTTTTCAATTTTTCAAACTAAATTTGTTTTAGAGCTCTAATACTACTTATTGGTGGTTTAGAGCCAATTATAATTATAGGATGAACTTAACAACCAGGCCCCAGAACAGTAATTTAACACTTAATTGAATGTCTGAATGTCATAACAAATGGATTATAATAAAGAATTTTAACATTTAGTTAATATTTGTGTTTTATATTATTAAATTTATAGTTCATCTTATGCTTATAATTGTGTTAAAGATTCAGATTTGGATTTGTAAGAGTGGAAGAGAATGTAGATATGATGGACAAGAGAAGAATGGATGTCCTGGAACTGAGAGAGACCAAGTGAAGAGAAAGCAGCAGGAGGAAAGTAACATTGGATGGGAAATGATGAAGGAAGGAGAAATGGAGTAGGCTTTGTAGTGAGAGAAGGATGGTGAGAGAGGAACAAGGAGGGTAGAAGGTTGTTGGAGTTATGTGCAAGAAATAAAATGATAGTGGCAAACAGCTGGTATAAGAAGGAAAGATAAATAAAGAAAGAGGAAAAAGACAAGAAGTTAGAATGATAGATGAAGGAAGAATGTTGAAGATAGGACAAAAAGAAAAGGATCTATGGATGAGAGTGAAAGAGAAGAGCAGGAAGAAATAGAAGAAGAGGAGGAAAGAGGTCCAACATGGAAAGAAGTGGAGGACACATTAAAGAGGATGAAACAAGGAAAAGCACCTGGTGTGGACGAACTGATTGTGGAAATGATAAGAGAAGCAGGTGAAGTAGGTATACAATGGTTAGACAGGGTGCTGAGAGGGGTTTGGAAGCAGAACAAGGTACCGGAAGACTGGATCTTTGCCATACAACCGCTGATGGAAAGAAGGTATGAATTTGGGAAAGACTTGGTAATGGTATTTATCAATGTGGAGAAGCGACATACGATAGAATGGATAGAAATGAAGTTCGGAAAGCTATGAAGGAGGCCGAAGTGGAAAGAGGAGTTTTAATGAGAGTGAAAAAGATAACAGGAGTTGTGTTAAGATGGAGATTGGAAGCAGGGGAGTGCCCTTTCACCATTACTATTTGTAATGGTAATGGAAATGGTCATGAATAAAGTGACAGGAAAACTTGGGGAGGAAAAAATGAAAGCCATGATGTTTGCTGAAGACTTGATGGTATGGAGGGAGAAGGAAGAGGAAGTACAGGAACAGTTATAGGGATGAAATGAGAAAGTGAAGGAATGTGGAATAAAATTTTTAGCATGGCGAAGTGTGAAGTGATGGTAATGACAAGGAAGAGGATAAGGCCTAGTAAAGCTATACAGTTGGATGGAGTAGATGTGAGAAAGGTACAGAACGTAAAATATCTTGGAAGTGTGATTGAGGAGAAAGGTGGAAGTAGAGAGGATCTAATGAGAAGAGGACAGAAGGGAGAGTTGTTCTATAGGTGTGTAAGAGACCTGCTATGGAGAAGAGAAGTCCCTTTGAAGTGTAAGGAAGTATTGTACAGGGCGTACTTTGTACCCATTGTCACATTTGATGCAAAAACATGGACAGTGAATGTAAGAGAGACTAGGAAAGTGGAGGCCATAGGAATTAAGTTTGTGAGGAGCATGTTAGCTGTCATGAGGAGAAACAAGATTAGGAATGAAGTTATCTGGGAAAGAGTTGGAGTACATGAGATAGTAGAGGAAGCAAGGCTGAGATGGTATGGCCATGTAATGAGGATGTTGGAGTACATGAGATAGTAGAG